>VBRH01000769.1:58308-70865 GCA_014578085.1 Cardamine resedifolia | reverse complement strand
AAAAAAAAAAAAAAAAACACAAAACTCACTTAACAAAAATTAACAAACTTTAAACAAAAATAAAGCACAAAAAATCAAAAAATCAAAATCAAACCTGAATAAGTGTTTTCAAGAACTTCAAGTTGAGCAGCAGTTTTCATTTTCCGTTTAGACTTACTCTCAACACCTTCAGGTGTTGTTGTTCTATTCTTCTCTGCTTCAGACCCAACTTCCATTTTTTCTTCTCTGCAAACAACAAAAATCCCCAAATCACAGAAAAATTCGAAACCCTAGAATTTACAAAAACTCATGAAATTGATTTGGGGAAAAGAAAAAAAAAACTTACTTTGTGTGGTTTGAGTACTTGTGGAACAAAGATAGATCAAAAAGGAGAGAAATTTGGTGGAGAAATTAGAGGTTTATGCTCATGAACATCGTTTGGATTATTTGGTTTGACGAGAAAATAATAAGAAGAAGAAGAAGAAGAAGAAGTAAAGAAGAATAAAAATCTTCCACCAAAAGACCAAAAAGAAAAAACCTTTCTCTCTCTCTCTATTACTACAACTACGAATGTGATTGGGAATTTCACAAATAAAATCAAAAACATTAAACATTAGCAATATCGACAAGATCATTAATAAAAACGAGAACAATTTTAATATTAAAAAGAAATCACGAAGAAGAACAGCAAACGAACGAACAACACCACCAACAGTGATAAACGTCTGACTATTCGTTTCAATCATAATCATAAATTTTGCTTTTTGCTTTCTTTTTTTTTTTGAATTCTTCGTCAAATTTTTATTGAATTGAAATAAAAAAGAAGAAATATTGAATTGTGAATTGATCGAGAGAAGAGGAAAAAAAAATAAAAAGGAAGTAATAAAAAAAAATTAATTAAGACTTAGAGTTGTTTGGTGAATTGTCAGATGCTCTTTTCTTTTCTTTTTTTCTTTTTTTTGTCTTTTTGTTTTCTTCGGTGGGTTTTTGGGAAAATCGAGGGAGTTTGATTCAGGTCGCGTTTCTCTCTCTTTGTTTCTCTGGCTGAAATTATCAAATTGATTTTTGGTTTAAATAAATATAACTTGTTTTTTGTTTCTCTACAGACCTATGTTTTGTCGCATGTGTTTGGATCTTGGACTTGACTTTACCATTGATGTACTAAATCCAACCGCCTACTCTTTTGTAGCTCCATCATTTCGGTTCCAAGGAAAGCCCATTAACCAAATAAGCCCGTTTACTTTTTTTTCCCATCAAACCGATTCATTATTAGACGAAGAAAATGTATATAATGGTAAGTACATACCTGGTTACCAAAGACATCAACAATGTGGTTAGCTCCCCTAATAATCATCATGGACTTAAAATCATAAGGGGATGAGCTAAACGTATTTCTCTAATATATGGAGTAAATGATCAAATGATTTTAACTGCCCAAGTTATGGAATTTGAGAGTAGAGTGCTAATGCATTTTCATTAGGTTTTTCGTCGATAGTTGGTGAAAAGCTACACTGAAAGAGTTTGAGAATAGAGACTGTAGAATCCACCTTAGGGGCAAAAGAATGGGCAAGTTCCAGGGTCGCGTTGTAAAACCTACTTTATAAAATTCGAACTATATATTATATATTTTATATTTATTCTATTAAGGGTCTCTGAAATATAGGTAGAACATTATTTCCAAACACACGAAAATTTTGTATTTTTTTTATACTACCCATGATTCCATGTTTCTCAGTTGGGGATGATGATAGGTTACATAATGTTCTACCATAATTATGGGTAATATAGACAGTTATATTTCCAAACACACGAAAATTTTGTATTTTTTTTATTTGCTAGAAATCGTTACAAAGTTGAAGAAATTGTTTGGAACGAGTGCTTTCTATAAAATAGCCAATATCCAAGAAAATATAAATATTTGATGTAATCTATGGCCAGAAGAAAGTTACATTTCATTGAAAGAAACACATTAAAAAAAAAAACGAAATTGACTTCATTCTGATTCAGTTTGATTATTCTTAGCCTTCTTCCTAAAGATGTAAACATCAGTTTCCTCGTAAGCATATTCAGGATGAAGATGCTCATGAGGAACTTTCTCGATCCTAAAAACGGCGTCGCATAATTCCCAAAAGAGCTTATCAGCTTCCGGCGACCTAATCTGATAACCAAGCAACACTACGCCGTCATCCGCCATCAACGTCTCCATCGCCGTCACAAGCTGTCCTACCGATTCCTCAATATACACCACATCCGCCGCAATAACCAGATCGAACGGCGGATTCAACGCCGAGATCTGCTCTCGATTGTTCCAATAAACAATCGAAGTTTTCAGAGATTTTCCTAACGCCGCTTTATTCCGTTTCAGATTGTGTTTAAGCGCCGGCATTACTGGAGCTATGTCAGTGAGTATAATCTCCGTTAGACCTAGTAGGTAAAAAGCCATACCAGCGACTCCGCATCCGGTTCCTAGCTCTATGCCGCGACGGCGGCGGAAATCGAGGAGTTCGGCGTAGGGATTTGGAGACGATGAAGATGAGTCCACTTTGGACCATCGCTCGGCGAACTTGGAGAGAATTAAAGAGCAAGGCCAGACGGAGGTTCCGACGTGCATCGAACCATTGTCTTGCTGGATTGAGAGTTTCGTGCCGTTCACCGTCAGATCGATCACCGGAGAATCTGTGAATTTCATTTCTCTTCTTGTCTTCTATGCGACTCTTCTCCTTTGTGTATTGGAAATTAGGGCTTTCTTTTATTTCCAAATGGGCTTTATTATGGGCTTTAAGTTCTTTATGTAACCACAATTTTGGGTTTACTTTGTTTAGTCTACTTTAAAATTATTTTGCTTTTTCTTATTTAATTTAATTTTAGTAACTTAGTTTGCTTATTGAGATTAGCTAGCTACGTGTTACAACTTACAAGTTGGTTAGAAGACTGTAAGATTTCAACCTTGTTATAAACACACATAATCTTTATATATTTCTCCAAAAAAATTACCATTTTAGTATAGTAAATACTAGATTGACAAAATATAAAAAGGTATAGTAAATGCTAACATCCATAGAATATATTTTTTTTTTGTTGAAATGTTAAATTTATTGATCTTATGCGAAATCTAATATCAGAAACCTTTAACTTGAAACCACTTTTGGAGGAGTGAGATAAGCTGGGGTTTTCTTGATATCGAAGGGAAACTATTCGATTGCGTAGTGTTTTTTCAGTGACGCGTATGAGGTAGCTAATCGGATGTTGCACGTGTTGATGTCGCCGGTCATTTCGCTCACGCCAAATATAATAAATAGTTTTTTGAAAAGCCAAGCGTAGAAAAAATAGGTAAGCCTGTCATAGAGATGTGTAGTGAGGCAGTGTAGAGTCGTTTCCCAATCTGGATCTGGTGCTACACCTAGAAGATCAACCACAATATCGACCCAGATCTGAAATATATAAGTACAAGCAAAGAAAAGATGATTCTTTGTCTCATCCAGTTCACCACAAAATAAGCATTGCTGCAACACACCCCAAGCTCGAGTCCTAGCACCTTTAGAGAGACGATCCTTCACAGCTAGCCAAGAGATGAAAGCAAACCTTGGGACTGCCTGGGCGAACCAAATAACCCGACTCCAATCCATCTTGGCACCCAATGTGCGAATTTGGCTCCATGTTTTCCTAGAATATAACTTCGTACGATACACTCCTTGTTCATGACGCCATAGAGCTAAATCTTGTCGTGTATAATGTTGAGGAGGACTAATGAGTAAAATCTTGTCAATGAGCCGACGAGCCTGCTCATTGCGCACTCGTCTGAACCGCCACTTTCCTTCCTCCACCACCTCCGATACCCTAATATTTCTTCTTAACCCAAACTGATTAAACTCCCTCGGACCAACCACATCAATTAATGGACATGTGGAAAACCAATGAGCAAGCCAAAATATGTTGATTGTCCATTATTCACCTCCATTTTTATATCACTTGTGGTCGTAACTTAAGAAGCTTACGCCAAATCCATGATCCCCTTGTGGCTTCAGTAACATCCCAAAAAGACCCGTTATGAAGCAAATAATGCCGCGTCCAAGCAACCCACAAAAAGAGCCTGATAAAGTAAAAAGCTTCCAGATCAAACCATAAGCAAACATCCGAGAACCTTCCTTCAGCTTACGGATCCTCAAACCACCTTCACTTTTCGGTAAACAAACATCATCCCATGCCACCTTTGCTTTGTGAGTGTCATTAGGCGATCCACTCCATAAAAAAAACAATACACATTTTTTTCTATCTACTGAAAATAGCATTGGGGTAACCGAAAAGCTGAGCACCAGAAATTCGAATGCTCATAAAAACTGAGTTAATCAGTTGTAACCGCCCTGCAAAGGATAGATGTCTACTCGTCCAACTAAGAAACCTTGTACGTATCTTATCAATAAGAGGTTCATAATCAAGCATGGTCATAGATCTCGTCGTTAGGGGGAGTCCCGAATAACGAATAGGTAGATTACTCACTGAAAGACCTACAACTGCAGCCTCTAATTTCAGTCTCGCCTTACCTCTACCAACAACAAACAAAGTTGATTTTGAAATATTAATCGCTAAACCCCAATATAGGTAAAATATTTGAACGGTTTTCTTGAACATGTAGCGAGAGGAGCTGCACGCAAATGAACCCAGAAACGTGCATGATCAGAAACGCCCCCATCTCAAAAGTAGCATATGCATTTGGAAACTCCGACAACCAAGAACCATTTACAAAAACTCGGTCCAACTTTTTCCCAACGGGATTTGTTTCTTGATTATTTGTCCAAATGAAACAGGGGCCAACATAAGAGAGATCCGATAAACCACAAATATACAAAGCTTCTTGAAAATCATGCATTGAAGCTTGATTCGAAGTCATTGGCTCTGGAGTGTTCACTCGATGATGAAACTACATTGAAATCACCTAAAATTACCCAAGCGTTACTCCCTTTGACTATGTGTGTATTCGTGTCACATAATTCCCTCCATAGCTCTCTACGATCAGCTACAAAGTTTGAAGCATAGACAAATGAAACCAAAAACCTATCACATGTTGATCGAAACTGAATCCAACAAGTAATGATCTGGGAGCGGATATAAACAGGTGTTAAAGAAACTTCATCCGTCTAGCATACCCAAATCCTACCAAGTCGATGCTCTGAATAATTTGTAAGTGATTGCCATCCTGGCAAAGCGACATCCATAATGAATCTATGGTTACCCTCTTGAACCCTCATTTCAAGTAGACAACCTATTAAAGATTTTGAAGCTTGAACCCATCTACGGACTACATTGTGCTTGCACGGCTTATTGAACCCCGTGCGTGTTCCATGCAAAAATTGACGTCATTTATGCTTCCGAGAAGAAGCGTTTTTATTAGCAATCTGACCAGCACGAATTAAATCCTTCTTACTCACTATCGGCTTCTTCTAGACTTGTCCCTTCTTATTCTTTGCATTTTTCATGCCCTTACTAACTCCAGCCTCCACATCCAACTTCTTCTCTAACTCATTCTGATTCTCCTTCTCCTTCTCCATTTGTACGCTCACGCCAATATCCTCATCATCCTCCTTATATGCTACATTATTAATCTCTCCCTCCTCTATGTCTGACACCAAGACTTGAAACCGAGATGGAGAGGAAGTTTATGTAACATTCAAGATGTTTTGTTTCACCTTAGAGGACGGAGAGTGTCTGCTAGAAATTGGTATAGTAATCCATTCACTTCCCTTAGCTTCATCCTGTTATGCATCTAACTGATTCACATCTACCAGTTCCAGCCTTGAATTCACACCATTCTCTATACCACTCTCCTCTTCCAACACGTGTTTCTGGTTTTCAGAGAGTGAAACAGAGGCCTCAATCTCTGTACTCTGTTTTTTTCAAATCTAATAAACCAATTTCAGGTTTTGGTTCTTTTGTATCGCCCACAGAAACAGAACCCTCTCCAACTTCCTTCTCAGACTGCATTGCAACGCCAATCTCTGTATCTTTCTGTAGTAGGTGAATATAAGGCGAGTCCTTACGGTCTTTTGGAAACGTGGCCCCATTTTTGACACAGTGAACATCTCGGTAGCAACCACGGAAAAGATATTGGGATAGAGTACTTAACATATGACGCTTGTGTGAGGTTAATAACATTCGACAATGGCTTCTGTAGATTCACTTCAACAAGTACACGAGCTACATCAAGTCTTGTGCACACGAGCTACATCAAATCCACCCACAGTGGTATCGAATCCAAATCTGGCTTAGTCTGTGATGACTCAGGCGTCCATTCACACACCACCAATGGGACATCTGCAACATGCCAGTACTTTCTACTCAAGACACGAGAAAGCACAACATCAACCTCAATACGAAACAGCACCATATATGCATTAAGAACTTGGACATCAATGCGTGATTGCTTCTTTTTTGATACCCATAATCTATTAACCGCAGCATGAATCTTGCCCACATGAGGTGCATCACCTATGAAATGACCAACCATAAATCCTTTCCACAAAGGCTTCACATCAACAAACACCTTTTCAAGGAGAGGAACCTCTGCAACACCTTCTATGACAGAAAATTCAGGGATAACATCACGAAATCCCCAAGGATTTTTTCCTGGAGATTGAGACAACACACGAGAAGGAGAGTCTGATGCCTCTGCCGGCACAGGAGAAACCATAGCCGTGAGAACCAGACGGACGTGGGGAAGAACATATCGCCAAGGAGCCTAGGAGCGGTTGATTGAGAGGATATGCATCCATAGAATTTGTTGAATGGAACATTGATTTTTGTACTATTTTGTTAAATTTATGTGCATCATCCTCCCTAAAATGAGACATATATGTCTAATTTGGGTGAGTTTTAACAGTTTTACGTGGCTATAAATTTTTTCCAAATTGATTCGAAAGTTTACATAAACAACAAATTCTGACCAATCTTTTGTAAGCAAATTAATTTATAAGTTAAGTTGTAACTATGTCGTTATATCACGATTAATACTATGTAGTTGAGGAATACTTTCTTTAACAAACTCAAGTTTGTTTTTTGCAGCGACACCAACCAAATCTCGGACATTTAAAGACAAAGAATAATGGAGGAAAAAAATCTTTTATATAGATCCACTGGTTGTTAGCATAATCTAAAATCATAACAATAGAAGATGTTACTCTCTCTCTTTCCTTTTAAATGTTGTTTTAAGAAGTTTATTAGTTTTGTTATTTTTAAAGAGTTATGACTCTTGATGACTTTCGTGTTATTCAATCTTGAATTATAAAAACTCTACTAAATTCATGTGTTATTGGTTTAATATTTTATCAAAAGTTGTTTACATTTATTAAAATTTATGCGTTATTGAAATGATAATTTTAGAAATTCATTAAAAATCATGAGTTATTGGACTAAAAAATATTTTAACTAACTTTCTGCTTGTATTAAAATTTGGTGCTATTAGTTGATTAATTTTTTTTTAAAATTTATTCTTCTTAAACAACTTTAAAATATTTTCAAAATCTACGCATGTAAGATGATATTCTGAGAAACTTTTCGAAAATCTGTAAAAAAAAATTAAAAACTCTTTAAAAATTCCTTAAACTATGCAATAATTATAATCATCATAATTCTACATTAATCACAATCGAATAACAGTCCCTTCTAATCATCATAAAGCTTTAAAATTTATTTTATTATAAATGTTGTTTTATGTTTCTAATGCAGTTTTTTTATAAAATTTATATTGTTATCCCTATTATTTAATGTAATAATCAATGAAAAAACTGGTTTAGTATATTAATAAGGGATAAAAAAGAATTTCACTATTTTCTTAATTAATGTGCAAAAAAACTTAAACTACAAATAAAATGAAATAAAGAGAGTATATGATTTGATTAATCAATCCCATTTATGATGACAAATTTGGAAATGAAACAAGAGATTATGCCGGATTATACCATCGGAACCAAAAAAAATCAAAAAATGAATTAGGTCATATTATATATAAAATTTGGAAGAAGAACAAAAAAAAAAAAAAAAAAAAAAAAAAAAAAAACTCAATCACAGAAAGAAACAATTGAGCGAAGAAAATTAATAAGCAATTGATGAAACAAAACACTCATAGATGAATCTCAAATCATAAAGAACAAAAAGAAAACAGAAAAATGGTCGAAGTAAATTTCATATGCTATGATATCATATTAATTAAGAACAAGACGAGATCAAGTGTTTTCTCATTAACTTAGGAACTGAATGTACATGTGAGTGTTTATATACAAAGTTTAATCAAACAAACTCATATAACCAACATGTAACAATCTCGTTGCAGATTATGCACAATTTTTGCATGATAGTTTTTTTCTACACCTAAATGAATCAATCTTCCAACAAATCTCCAAAATATATATAAATCCGAGTATTTTTTCCACTTAAAAACAATAGCTAGATGAAACACTTGAATAGAATTTTATACTAAAAATTTCATTCATTGACCTTGATCGTGACCAACATGGCAAATATTTGCAATAGGACTATGAACACTGGTTTACAAATTTTTTTGTCACATTTTTTACACTAGTTATCATACTTTTTAATAATTTTTAAAAGATATGTAAAACAAACCTCTAACTAGAGCAAAAATTTTGTTCTCAAACTTTTCAAATTAGTCCAAATTCGATATTTAAAAGTCAAGTTTAACCGGACTTTGGCCGAAATGTCTATTTAATCATTTTCGTATGATAAAAGCAAACACTAGCCATGAATTTTTTAAATAAAAAGGTTTGGAAGATTTTTGACTGGTACAAAATGCGATGCGGATCTCACAAAACCGTAGTTTAAAAAAAAAAATGTTTAGAGAAATTTGACATTGAAGTTGTAAACAAGCATCATCTTCTTCATGTATTTGGGTGTGTGATTCTTTACTGTAAGTAGAATCTTGTCATACTCATTCATTCTGAACTTATGAGTTAACACGCTGTGTTCAATCTTCATTGGTTCAACTGTAACCACCTTATCACCACTATCCGCGCCATGCCTTGTAGTTTAAAGATTTTTCGACCACCCTAATTTTCCACACAAACCTCATGGCATATAATCTCAACAGTCTCGCTCATCTGAGAAGCTCTCTCATCAAAGGAGAACTCGAGAGGATCACCCAGTCCTCCATATGTTGTTAAAAACTGGTCGGGTGAGATATGCCTAAGTCCAAAAAAATTCAAACAGTCAGAAAAATCTCTAAGATACCAGACGGAACAATGAAATCATGAAACAATGTTCAACACTTATTTGAATAGAGATTAGATGATTCCGATGGAACACTCATCACGACCTTGCTCTTATTTATAGGCTCACGAACGGACCAACTACTTTGTACATCACACGATCTCGCCAAGGAACATTAATGAAAACCTGAAAATTTGATCAATAGAACATTCAACCTTCTATCAATCTATGCATACGAAAAATCATCAAATTCACTCATACAGACATAAACTAAAGAGCTTTACCACTTTGAAGACAAAACAAGGATTTTCCTACTGGATGACTTTCTCAGTCCGATTTGTATATTAACAGGCACTGATTATCCACCAGGCTCCGTTTTGGCCACGAAATGAACTTTGATAAATTAACAAACAAAAGGTTAAATAGAGTGGATAAATAGACAAAGGACAAACGAATTGTGTTTGTTACAAGTTTTTTTGATACTTTTAGTCATAAAAACTGACACACAATTTATAACACATAGAGATATCATTCTAGTTAAATGTGTTTGTAGACATAACCATTGTTAATGACCTATACTCTACAGTGGTTCAAACATAATTACTAGGATTAAAAAAAAAAGGATGTTATTGGCAAAAGCTAAAGTTTGGTTGTTGGTGCTATTATCTTGTCTTAAATGGAAAATCAAAATTTGATGGCAACGACAAATGGACAAGGAATTTATCTGCCCTACATGTTTCTTTTATTGGGTCAAGTCGGTCAAGTCGGAGATGTTTTGTTTGTTTTTCAACAATCAGAAGTGTTCATTATTTTCTCTTTCCAAATTATATCATACATTTCTTACATCTTTTCCAAAATACACGGTAAACAAATAATATAACATATTGTTAGACTTTTTCCTATGTTTTTTTTTTATAATTCGGGTGATCCGGGTCAACGGACACCATGAGCTCGAAATTAGATCGTGAAAAATTTTACTCCTTAGCTAATTTTTGGATCAACGGATATGCATACCGACTAATCCCAAAATTTGGGGAGTAATGTAAATGTTCAGGTGAATATGATAGAGAATACTTTTTTATATTATATGATGTTATCGAGCATATTGTAGTTTTTTTCTAGATTTGTTTTTTCTTATCTTTATATAACTAACTATATCATGCATAAAGATGATTGAATCTAATTTACTTCATGAGAGCAAAAGGGAGATGAGATAAAAGGTGGAAAAAGCCTAAGCTAGGAATATCAAGCTTTTTTCTTTTCCTATTCTTTTCCTCCACTATAAAGTATAAATTTTTGCCTTCGAGTTAGGGTTAGGATTTAAATAATTGAGCTCCAAAAGTCTCCACCTTTCATTGTCCCCACAGCCACCACTTCTCCACTCTATCCATTCTTTCTTTTATTTTTGTATATTCTTGCATACAAGAAGAAATTTTAAGACCTTTTCTACTCTTTAATGGAGAATATGCATGGATCTTTACTTTATCTTCTGCACCGAATATGCTTATAGAACCTAATTATTTCCTTGTATTCCTTTATTCCTTGACCAATATATATATATATATATATATATGTGAATCACTTCGCTGATGATACAAACTTCATTAACATTATGTTTTTTTGGGTTAAATCTTAAATGATGATGTTAAAACTTTATAAATCGTAAACCTTTACCATTTACCTTTTAAATAATTTCAATCATAGACCATGAGTGGGATATATTGGAATTTAGAAAAGAAAAAAAAAAAGAAACTTTTAAAAGCTTTTAAATGTTATAGACTTATAGTTAAAATATTAAAGTAGACAAAATTAATATTATAAAATTATACATTTTATACTAAAGTATAATAAGACCATTGTGTTGTTGTCTTAGAAATATTTAATTATATTTTTGAAAATAATTTGGCACCATACATCTTTGTTGTGTTAATAACTTAATATCTTATTTAAATAAAATAAAAAAAATTCAAAAGATTATCATTGTCTTATTTCCATTGTCCCAAATTAGAGCATTCCTTGGAAATATACGAGGGATATATTCATCTATATACGTTATGTTACATGATTTATATATATTGAAGATAAACACATTCATTACACATACTATATGATAAGCTTAAAATCTTGAATTAATAAAAGAAAACAAGTTCCATTACCATGTGTTCTTGAGTAGAAAATGGTGGAAATTACAAAAGATTCCTTCTCCTTTTTAGTTAATTATTCATTGCCCCGAAACTTTAAAACGGTTTCAAATCCATCCATTGATAGACGATGGGTGGCACAACGTTTGTACACCGACCCCAAGGAAATCCCGAGTTTGCCCTCCTCCACCTCCACCTCCACCTCCACCTCCACCTCCACCTCCACCATCAACTCTTCTACGTTTCCAAGGGTAATTATGTAATTCATCCATCGCAGACGCAACCGTAACATCATTTCTAGCGTTCTCACTCTCCTGATCATGACTATGACTCATTAAGCCAATATTGTTGTTAGATCCGAACAAAGCAAAGAACTTTTCGCCACCGTCATAAGTGGTCGGAGTAACCGTGGTGGTTTGGTCGGAGGATTTTAGAGGGAAACTTTGGAGAAACGTTGACGGGTCGTTAGTCGTCGCCGCGGTCGTCGAAGTGGCGCCAATTTCAGCAGCTTTTTGTAATAACGCTGTCGCGGACATATTCACGTTTGCGTTTGCGTTTTGCGTTTGGTCGCTGCTGAACAAAGAAGGAACCGAGAGAGTAGTTTGCGTTTGGTCGCTAGCGTTTGCGTTTTGCGGAATGAGCTCATCGTGATTAATGCACGCAGACGCAGTCTTAGCGTTTCCGAAAGCCCAGTCGTAGTCCTGCGGTTGCGGTTGCGGTTGGGGCGGCGCGATGTCTTGTCCCATCCATAGTGATAGCGGCGACGACGACGGCGGAGGTGGCGGCGGAAAATGATGATGGTTTATTTGCGGTTGCGGCATAAATGGTTGAAGCGGTTGTGGAATGAGTGTTCCCATGAGATATTGATAGTTGAGATTAACTCCGGCGGCTCCAGCGGCGGCTAAACCGTTGAGATGGGTCGCTGCGTTTATCTTTGCGGTTTCTTCTGCTAAGGCATCGCAGAAAGCTCTATGAGTGATGAAGCTGTCTCGCCTGTTTCAACCAAAGCCCACCATTAACGAGTTAACTAACATTTCTCTGAAGTCTAAACGCATATATGTATATATATTAAAGTTTTAATTGATGAAATGTTCAAATGCAATCAGAGGGAAATAAAACAAAAACAATTAAAAAGTGCACAGTAGAATTAGAAAAGCGAACAATAAAATTCCGTATAAACACTGATCATTTTGTCAATTTGTTGACAGTTTTTTTTTTTTT
>VBRH01000769.1:46062-57139 GCA_014578085.1 Cardamine resedifolia | reverse complement strand
TATATATATATATATATATATTCTTATGGAAACAATACAATTTCTAAGAAAAGAATTCTATATGTGGATCCTATAAAAAAAAATTAATTTCATGTTCTGAACATCAATTAAAAACCCACTGATCATGATAAATAACTCATGCAGCCAAATAATAATTCTGATATAGGTGAAGATCCATAACAAAACAACCCAAGAAAATAAATTAATAGGGAAAAAAGTAGACTCTAGGGTTTCCTTTTTAGGTGATGATCAAGCTTAGATTTAATACAAATAATTACCAGGATTTCCAGGGAGATTTCTCTTCTTCTTAACAAGAGGAGGATTGATGAGCGATTCATCATGATCCAGAGTTGATGAGCTCTGACCAAAGCCTGATCCACTAGAGATTGTCTGAAGAACTTCACCGGTCATGTCTTCTTCTGGTTCTTGACTTCTTGGAAGAGAAATTAAAAGTAGGTTTTTGCATATAGTCGAGAGAGAGAGAGAAGGAGACAAAAGGGTAATATAAGAAAAAGATTAGAAATACTAAGAAATCTGCAAGTTAACTATGAATGAGAAAAAACAACAACAAAGACAAAGATATATTGGGTTCTCCACTTATATATATGGCTTTTGTCTTAACCTATACCACTCTATATTAGCTCCTGTATATACTTATATGTGAGTGTGGGTAAATGAGCACCTTGATCTGTTAAACTGTTGCAGCCATTTTGATTAAAATAAAAGGTTTATTTTTTATTTTATTTTTTCCTTTTTCAGAATATTTTAAGAGGGCAGAAGTGGATGGCGGTGGAAAATCATAAGCTGAAAGTGATAGCAGCAGAGCCAACAAAATTTTAAAAATATAAAGATGCAAAGCTGGAAAAAAAATTACCATGCCTTGAATATATTATAGGCTCCCTCTGTATTTGCAGTTTCGCAATCAATTATTTAAATATGGTATTTCATTGTTACATCCTTATTTTGGTATAGTCATGGACTCATGGTATTTGAATTTCACTTTTTAATAGGTACTTAAAAACAAATTAACAGCTCGCCACGAATTTGGAATACTATAAATCGATTTTTTAAGAAAAGAAATAAATACAAAACTACATATTTGCTATTGTATGATATGCATAAATATGTAATTTAATACTAATTTAAATATATGAAATTTTTTGTGATAATGCGTTATGACACATAGAAAGTTGATATTTCTTCCGTTTCTATTTGGAATGATGATCCCGTTATTTGTGTTGCCATTTCTTCTCCATTTTTTCTTCTGTTTTGGTCCTATAATTTACTTACTTTTTATTCCTACATTTACATGTCATGCTAACTTAGTCTAAATATTATTTTATTTTATTTTACTGTAAAAAAAATTTGGGTACTATATATATATTTACAAACTAATGTACATTAATTTGTTTTCACCTTGCAGACTCTATCTAGCTCCAGATTGTGAAAAAAATGTGGCCAGCAGGCAGCAGCCATCTAAAATAGCACCATCAAGTGGTCTTGATCTATTAGTTTTCATTTGAGCAAGAGTTGTCATGCTAGTCCAGAGTAGGAATCAATTTCCTCAAGCCCGAAACTCTCTATCATTTTTACTTGGCCACCGGAGCATTCAAATAGTTTTTCTAACTTCTGGATTAGTCAGTGCGCATGACCCATTGACCCAAAAATCAGTTAGAAAATTAAAGTTCATGCGACATGACTCGAAGTTATAGTGTTCGTTGATCCGAATCACCAGAGTTATATATAAAAAAATGGCACCTCTGGACAAAAATAAATCATCGACATTATTGACATAATGACATTCATTTAAATCTGCCATAACCACCTTCATCAAATCAATGTAATAGTTCGACTTAGAGGTTTTAGCATTCGGGAGAAACAACCAAACCTATCTCCGAAGCTTATATATACAACTATAGTGTGCAGGATCTTTTTGATCTACTTGACTTCTTCCATTCAAAAAAAAAAAAAATCCGCAAATCACCCTGAGTAATTTGGTCTGTGATTCTACTAGTTAATTGTTTTGACTTTCACGAGAAAATATATGTCGGTCGATACGATTTTTACTACTGATTCACCCAAATATTTAGGTTATCCTACTAGTCAAATCCTTTGGTTTAATGTTAATTTTTTCTTGTATTATATACATATGTGATTTTTTATTTATCAATTTTTATTTGTGCTGTAAGAAAATAATAGATGCGGGATACATTTTGAATTCTGTAATATTTGTTTTTAAGTATTAAATAGAAACCCTTTTAACCTTTAAAAGAAAACTAGTGTAGATCTAGCTAGTTACAATAGTATAATACAATCATTAATCATATGATTTTGAATTTTACACATCTTAATTTTTTCATGTTGAAAGAACAAAAAAAAATAGATATGTTAATTTGAAGGTTATAGATAACTTCCATTTTATTAAATTTTGACATGTTGTTTAAGGTGATTAGTTAATAATTAAAAGATTATAACTATTTTGTTATCTCTTTCTTTGCAAGAATGGTCTTGAGTTTAAAAACACATCATGTGAATATCTCACATATGGATATATATATATATATATATATATATTTATTGATGAATCATAATTTTTTCTTTTTTCTTTATATGTGAAACAAGTAAAACATATCCAACGAACCAAGTGGTCTTGGTAGTTTCCATTTGAGGAATTGCTTGTTTAGGAACGTAACTGTCTATCACTTTTATTTGGCCACCGAAACATTTACATTGCTCTCTGAACCCTGGAATTAGTCGGTATGCATGATCCATTGACCCGAGAAGTAGCTAGGAAATAAATGTCTCTGCGACCTAACACGGAGTTTATGGTGTCCGTTGATCTAAATCATCCGAATTATTAAAAAAACAGATCCAACGGTGATGGTTACATCTCTTGTTCGTCGAACGAAGCCTGCAATGCACGTGTACCCATGCACGTGCTCTTTAGGTATAATCCAACAACATACGACAAAAAGAGACCTAAGATTATATTTGTATTAAGAGTCCGTGCGACAGTGAAATCAAAACTTTTCTTATGAAATGTTGAAATTTTATTATTACGATGAAGCTAGCTCAAATTAAATTCTTGAGAACATATAACTTTTAAATTGATTTCGCTACCTATTTAATTTGTTTCTTACTTAACATTTTTTCTTTTTAGTGAATATTGTTTGTGGATTTGAGATGAAAGTTTGGTGACTTTATTAAATGGTAGATAAGAGTATAATTTTTCATGCTTTTTCCATAATAAATTTCCCCATTCTCTTTTTTTTTTCCCTCTTTTTCTTTAACAAAGTAATATAGAAAACAAAGCGTATTTTTCTTTTGGAAAAAGTACATACAGATACTTTTGTTTTTAACAAAGTATATTTTTATTTTTTTCTACAAAACATAAAAATATATTGGCTTGAGAAAGTTTGACAAAAAAAAAATATTGGCTTGAGAATATACTATCTTTGCGAAATTCTTTTCCATCTCATGCGACCATATTAATCAATATTCTTTTGGAATATGATCAATCTGAACTTCTACATTACATTTTGACAGTTATATATACCGATTCCTAAGCTGTTTTTAACTTCTTCTTTTTTTCTTTTCTTTTTTTTCAACTAATTAATAAGCTCTAGATACTGACTTAATTATCTTTTCACACATGAAAGCAGTTTTTGATAAACCCCTAGCCAATCTAAAATACAGTTTTTCTTTTTCTTCACAAGCTAGAACAAAAAAAATCAACCAGCTCAATAACTATAGTCCTACTGTCCTTCGAGCTACTCACATTAAATTATTTCAGATCATTTATAGTTTCATATGTTAATATACACTGTTATGGATGTGATAGTATATAAACGTAGAACGTATATAATATATCAGTGAATATATATTTATTTATTTATAAACCATAGTAGTTTGAGGTATTTGACTCATATTTTTTTCCTAATGTCCGGAACACCCGTTGATAATATCTTTGATAATATGATGTTTAAAGCTTAAACCACCTCTCCTCCTGAATATATAGCTGAAATTGTGACCTTAAACTATTTCTGAAGTCTTAAAACCACTCTCCACTTGGTAACCACTCAATAGATTGTCTGTATATATAGTATTAAATTATTTTGAGCATTTTGCCTCGTTATAAGGTCAATATATCAACTGATGCGTAAATATGTTTTATTCAAATCGATCCTCTAACATATAACTACATAAGAATTAACTAAATCTAAAAAAATTATTTTTGCCCTAAGCTAAGACGTGACATTATTATGGTTTGATTAAAAAGGAATAAAGTTGAGACATAGAACTGACAAAAGGCAGGTAAGGTTTTGGAAGTCGACTTGTGGGCTGACTTAATTAACAATTCTTTTGAGTACAATTTAAACTTTAATCATAATGTAATGATGTTTTAAGAGTGTACTTTTATATTAAAACTGGTAAACCTTTTTTTATTATTAATTTTTGGATTTTTCTACTTGAACTGTGGTGGCTCCAGAATATTCTCCTACAATTTTCGAGACCTTATAACATATTGTATTGTTCCCTTTGATATATAATAAAGATTCCTAGAAATAAAAATATTAAAAAATTAAAACACCCTTTGAAAAATTCTTTTATTCTAACATCCTTTGAAAAATTCATATATTATATACTATTGGTTCCTATATTTTAACATCCTAGAAAAAATGATTAGAATTTGAACTCTTTCTCTCTGTCTCTCTCTATGTATTTAGTCGAACTTTAATTATTTTTTCAGATGTTTAATTATACCTAAATCAAATTAACTTATGTTTGTATATTTATATATTTTCTGTTAAAATGTATATTCAAAGTTTGTTAAATAAAAATATGTTGAAATAGCATAAAATTGCAAAGCAAGACAGATTTGGATCTAGAGGGTACATTACAGATATACCACATGCTCTTCGTTCATAGGAAAGTCAAGAATATAGTACTTTTTTTCAGATGCATTATTAGGTTAAATGAAGACACCCCTTTGTGATTCTGCCTCGTTCGTTGGGAGATAAAAAATAAAATAAAAACAGAGTGTCAATAATACCTAAATAAAAATATATATTTTTAATAAAAAATTTGCATGTATTTAAATTTTTACGGACTTTTTGATTTTTAATACATAGCATGTATTAAAGCATGCATTTCGATACACTATAACAACCTACCAATAGATAGCTAAATTACATATACAGCAAATATATAGAATTATGGTCACTCATAAATTTCATGCTAGTGAAAACTTGTCCTATAATATTAATTTAGGTTTTGACCCATAGTCTAGAATTAGAATTCAAGATTAAAGGTTCATATAATTATGTGTATTGTGTATACATCTTAATTAAAATCTTATATATGCAAGTCTGTAGTATATATACATGGAAGAGGTTGCGATCGATAAACGACATTTCAAAGAAGACAAAGGATAGATTCATGGCATTAAAATTTGGCGTATATATCAAATAAATAAGATGCGATTAGAGTTAAAGTATACATATGTCACTTAGTGAATGATAATGGTGTTATTGTTTTTACCCATTTTGACCAATCCAATAGATTAGTTCAATCACTATAGACAATTATTACAAGACAAAGAAACATTTTGTTTTTGACTTTTCTACTACCAACGTTAATATATAAATCTGATATTGCATGCTAAAAAAATTCTATAGGTAGAGTACCAATGATTAAGGGTGATGACATGAATTAACTATATGTGGTTTGTACATGAAATGGATAAGCTGTCTTAATTTTTTTTGGACTACCATATTTTCATGGACTTTTCGATTATATATCTATATATATATATATTATGTAATATTTATAATAATCAGCAAAAATATTTTCTGAACTAGATTAACTGAAATATGTCAATATTTGTTACACACAAACTTACCCACGTTCGTGTAAGTTTTTATAGCCAAAACATTATAACAAGAACCATAAATCTCAAAGTCACATGTCTTTTTTTTTTGCCAAACACTTGCAGCTAAATCTTTGTACTTTCTTATATACGAATTTTTTTTTAAGATTTTTCAAAATAAAGCTGTTAACTTTTCCATGCAACTTCATGTGAAAAATTGAAATGGGACCTTGATTAAGATTCTCTTTCATGGGTCATAAAAGTAACTAAAAGATAAAGTCACACTCTCCAACCTTTTCCACAAAGTTGATAGAGAGTCAGATGATCCATTATTTAGTGCTAATTGAGAAATAGAGTTATCTCTAAACATAAAAGTGGTTGTTAATTTTCACACACAAAATTTAATTTTTCTATTTGATATTTTCAGGTCAATACATATTTATGCGTGTATGTGCCTGCTTAGAAGTTATAATACTATCTATTGTATTGAAACCTCCAATCTTTTGTATTTAGATTTCTAAATCTCACAAATAGAAATGACGATATAACTCATTTGTTTTCTTATTAAATTCTCTTACTGGTATTGATCATTGATGATAAATATGACATATATATACATTTCTGATTTCTGTATATGGAATAAAAATAGAAAAGACAAGTTCTATAATATTTGAACTTATCAATGGTCATACTTTGGCCCACTTTGATCCATAAGTTTTTCTTTTCTGGCATCCACTTTGATCCATAATTTATATGGCTCGTAAAAGCATAATTAATCTGCAAAACATAAAATTCTAAGGATGATTACGTATAAGACTATGTACATTAGTTTTTTTTTCAATCATAGTTTTTTTTTTAACACTTCAAATCATATTCTCTCTTACACCTAATAATTTAACACTCATTTAATTTTACATCTACAATAATTTGTTTAATAAAATTTAACATTTTATCCTACCATTTTTATTTCATATTTTTTTTTTTTGTGTTTTTGCTTTTGTGAATATATATTAATAACAGTTATCGATAGAAATAAAATTAAAATAGTTAAGAGTTAAATAAAATTTTCAAAGAATTTTAGTTTTCTATAGATATATTTTAATTAAAAAAATTAGCAAGTAATAAAGACGAAAAATAGAGATTGTCATTATTAAAACAAAGAAAATTACGAAAAACTTAAAATGCTATACAATATAATAAGCACATAACACAACTAATAAAACATACATAATTTAATTAGTATAATAAACTCAAATCACAAATTTAAAAATTTCGTTAACCATGAAACATTTTAAATTTTGTCCATATGTGTTTGACTATATATGCTTGTAATTCTTGATGTACATATGTATCACGTTCATCTTTATGATCCATAATATGGAAAGTATGTTGCTTGAGATGAATATGTTATTATCGATCCATAATATGAATAATAATTTGGAACAGCTAACGGCATGGTGAAATTTGGTGCAACCCCATAATTTAATATATTTTGGGGACGTGGTTGGTTGGAAGATTGATTTTAAAATTGATAATTGTTGTAATTTGGGTAGTGAAAAAGATAATTAGTAGAATTTTGGGTATTGAAATGATTATTGTTGGGATCCATGTTACTAAAACTATATTTAAAATTTTAAAAATAAGAGTTTATGGAAAGACAGTAAGAAAATTATAGGAAAAGAAGTTTTTTTGTTTCTATGTCCAAAATAAATGAAACAAGTTTCTATTTATAGAATGCAAAAAACATGAATTTTGGTATAATTTATTTTTTAATTACTATGAAACAATTAACCTTAAAGATTTAGAATGGGAAAAAAAATCAAAGCAGCAAAAACATATAGCGAATATCATTCTTTTTCTTTACCTCATTCTTTTTCTTTACCTCATACGCTGGCCAAATTTTTATAACACATTCTCCTTTTTCATTAGTCCAAATGGTTCGATATATTTTCCCTTTATACAAACATGTTGAATTCATTCAACTATGAAAACTCTACGTCATTTTTCAACATACCCACTACACATGTTCAACTGGTGAATAAAGAATTCAACATGACTATTGTAAATGGTCTTCCTATATCTAAGCCTCATAAGCCTGGGCATAGGGCCCAATTCCCCCATTTCTAGACTTTTAGTTCAGATTTTTTAAACCCCAAAACAGTTGATTTTTTTCTCATGTAACTTTGCTTCAAACATTAGGGATTTCTAAAGTAAAAAACAACTCTTCACAAATCATTGCTCCACCAACACAAACATTTATTAGCTATTTAGCTTTGATCTTATTTGACCCCTCTCTATAAGAGATTTTGTTCATGATTGAGACTCATGTGTTTTTTTTTCTCTGACTCTACATCTTGGTTTAATTTTTTGTTTGGTTTAATGTTTAATGTTTTTTTATATATAGTTAGATGTTTTATATTTTTTTATGTCGTTACGTAAAAGAGTGTAACCATTGTCTGTGTGGTTTTGATCTTATTTCGTTTGGAACCTCTGTTTTATAAGGTTAGTATTATGTTAATTTTTCTTTTAAACTCGCTTAGAGCCGTCCATATCGTTGGACTGACCCTGGCTATATCAGGCGCCTAACAATTATTTTGCCTCATGAGATGTAATTTAAATAATTTATATAACATATTGGCGATATACTCTGATATTTAGTGACTAGGTTATTAAAATACTACTTTCGGTTTGAAGAGTTCATCAAGCCTAAAAAGAAAAAAAAAACAAAAAAAAAACAAAAAATTTTTGTTCCATTAACATCACAAATGAAGGAAAACAAACAATAATGAGATTTGAGAATTCAGGGTTTAAACCGTTCTCACTAAAACCAACAACAGTAGAGTTAACCACTAAAAGTTGTTATTAAATTGGGATTTATTTATAATTGTAATGATTATTAGGATAGTAGAATTTAAGAAATTTTTAGAGAGTATTTAAAACATTTAACATATTCTCACCAAAAGTCTTTGAAAATATCACCTAAACATGTAATATTTTGAAAGTTTTTAAAAGTTGTTTCATATGAACAAAAAACCTTTAAAATCAATCAACCAATAACACTAAACTTTAATAAACTTTAGTATAATTTGAGAGTTAGTTAAAAAATTTATTAATCCAATAACGCATAAATTTTAACAACTTTTTATAAATATTGAATCAATAATACATAACTTTAGTAAAGTCTTTCTAATTCAAAATTTAATAATACCAAAATCTTAAAAAATTATAATTTTTTAAAAACACATTGGAGTCCCTAAATTTCAAAAACTGAAGCTCCGAAAACGCGTCCATTCCATATATATGGGTCCTCTTAGGTGAAATTAATTGGGCTTTATTGGCCCAATATTGAATGTCATTAAAACGCTGTCGTATAGATCGAATCTGGATAATTTATAATTGTAGTTTTCATATTTTTTAGACTCGATTAACGCCAAATCTGTTCTTCTTCTTCTTCTTCCTCGCTCTGCGCTGAATTCTAAACTCACTCTCTCAAATTCCTCCAAATCAAAGCTTCTTCAATCTTCCTTAGTGCAGCTTTCATTTTCTGAAGGTAAGTTATTTCGATTTCTTAGTTAGGACAGATTAATTAGACCTAATTGTGAGGTTTAATCTTCGAATATTCCGATTAGTAATCGAATTTTTACGGATTAGGGAATGTAAATTACTCGATTGATTTGATGTTAGCGTAGTAGAAACCCTAATTTTGATCCACTCGCACGATTTGAAAATCTCATTCTTCAGCAATGGACTCAAAATCTCTGGCTAAATCGAAGAGAGCTCATACTCAACACCACAACAAGAAATCACATTCTGTTCATAAACCGAAAGCTCAAGGAGTTTCAGAGAATTCCAAAAATCCAGAGAAGACGCAAGTAAACCAAACCAAGAGTCCGGTTCAATCTCGACGAATCTCTGCATTACCGTCGAATTGGGATCGGTATGATGATGATGATGAAGTTGATGAATCTGAGGATTTGTCGATAAGTCAACGTGAGGATGTTGTTTTGCCTAAAAGCAAAGGAGCTGATTATTTGCATTTGATATCTGAAGCTCAAGCTGAGTCTCAATCAAAGATTGAGATCAATTCTGATTGTTTGTCATCTTTAGACGATCTTTTGCACGGTATGAACTCAAGAAAGCAAATGTTGTTTCGTTAGTATTAGTTCTTGTTTTTGGATTTTAGGGCTTATGAATTTCTTGCAGATGAGTTTAGTCGCGTAGTTGGATCTATGATCTCTGCTAGAGGTGAAGGTATACTTTCATGGATGGAAGATGATAACTTTGTTGTGGAAGAAGACGGATCAGCTTCGTATCAGGAGGTAATGATGCTCTTGTTTTTCTTAGTTATGCACCGTCTTTTAACTTGCTAATCGTCTCATGATTCGTAAAATTTTCGTACTTGAAGCCTGGATTCCTCTCCTTGAATTTGAATGCTCTGGCAAAAACGCTAGAGAAAGTGGATTTGCACGAGAGACTCTACATTGACGCTGATCTTTTGCCGCTGCCCGAGATGGTACTTACTGGATCTAAACCACTAGTTGTAAACAACATTAGGTTTCTATGTTTGACATATTCGATATTATGGATTATGTAGTGTACATCCCAATCAAAAGTGAGCGGTGATGAAGAAAAGACGGAAGCTGAGACAACGAGGCTAAATGAGTTGGCGCAACAAGTGGAGCCTCTGGATCAAGTCAAGGACATACCAATACTCACAGACCAGTCAGAGAAATCATCAGCAATTGAAGCTGATCTGGATTTGCTTCTCAGCTCGTTTAGTGAAGCGCATACTCAGCCTAACCCAGTTGCCAGTGTCCAAAGTTCTTCAGCTTTTGAAACTGAGCTTGATTCTCTTCTCAACTCTCATAGTAACAACACAGAACCATTCATCAAACCAGCGAACCCATCTGATCAAAAGCTTCACACAACAGGTTTCGATGATGTGCTCGATGACTTGCTCGAAAGTACTTCAGTATCGATCAAACCTCAGCAGAACCAGACCCCTGGCTCTTCTTCGTCATCGGTTGGAAAATCCAAAGTTTTAGATGACTTTGATTCTTGGTTAGACACAATATGATTTATTTGTTAACTTGCACCTTATAATCGCATCAGTGAATGAGAATATTACTTTGTTCTCTATAAAAAATCTACTAAGATTGTTCAAATCTCAAACTAAAAATCCATAAAATAGCAACCAAAAAAAAAAAA
>VBRH01000769.1:3853-18618 GCA_014578085.1 Cardamine resedifolia | reverse complement strand
TGTGGTTTGTTTTCTATTGCTCTTGAAATGAAAACGTTACTGCTCAAGTTAATAGTGCACTAGTGATATTGAAAGTAATTGAAGTAAGTTTGGCGACCACTGATTGGTTAAATCGTGTATTGTCTACAACTGACAGGTGACAAGCATGAACTTACAACACTTTATATTGCTTTTGAAATGAAAACGTAACTGTTTTAAGCAAGTAACTATTAAGTCAAAATAACGTTACCGTAATTCAAGTAATGATGATAATCAGTTAACCTAGTCAAGTTAATTATGCACTAATGATCATAGAAAATAATTGATGTAAGTTTAGCAACCCACAATAAGATGACACGAGACAGAAACTTTCCACGCGCTCCTAAAGTTAAAAACTCTGATCCTTTCTGCCAAAATCGCAAACATATCGGAAACGTACTTCACGCTCTACATATGCGCGTGCTATTTTTAAATCCTCTACGCATTTATTTAAAGTAAAAAAGTTAATTAAATACAATTTGGGCGAAAATTGAAAATGGATTGATAAATTTGACAACAACAAAAAAAACCCCTAAAATCTCGCGATTTCTGGTTTTTGTTTTCCAAAATTTCAAATTGGCCGAGTCAAAGAAATCGAACGATTCTCTGTTCCGATTCCGGCGACAGAGGAAGGAGACACAAACTTATTCAAATTTCTCCAGAAATGGCGTCCTTCAAGGTGATGCGTTCTTCAAATTCTAGAAACTCGGATCTATCTCGTCGCATCACTTCTTCTTCTTCTACTTCTTCTTCTTCTTCCTCTATAAGACCACAACAGTTCAGGCGAGATCCCATAATTGGCGGTTACGGCGGATACAGTTCAACAACGATGACGGTGGAAGGGATTCTACACGAGACTTTCGCATCAGATCCACCAGCAACTGAATCTTCAATCCTAGACACGTCAATAACTCTGATGGATGCTTCTTCTCCAGCACCACTGGATACTGATGTTGTAGATCGTGGCGGTGGCGAAACAGTGACGACGCGTGGCGGGAAGACTGTGGACGATGTTTGGAGGGAGATGGTAACAGGAGAAGGGAAAGGAATGAAGGAAGAGACGCAAGAAGAGATAATGACGTTAGAAGATTTCTTAGCGAAAGCAGCGGTGGAAGATGCTGCAACGACGGCGGCGGAGGAGTTAGATGTAAAGATTTCTCCTCCGCCGACGACGACGAATTACGGATTCGATCATTCAGCGCCACCGCATAATCCGTTTCAGATGATTGATAAAGTAGAAGGATCAATAGTTGCGTTTGGGAATGGTTTAGATGTTTATGGGGGAGGTGGAGCTAGAGGGAAGAGAGCAAGAGTTATGGTTGAGCCATTAGATAAAGTAGCTGCACAGAGACAAAGAAGGATGATTAAGAATCGTGAATCTGCTGCTAGGTCTAGAGAAAGGAAACAAGCTTATCAAGTTGAGTTAGAGTCTTTAGCTGCAAAGCTTGAAGAAGAGAATGAGTTGCTTTGTAAGGAGATTGAAGAGAAGAGGAAAGATAGATACAAGAAGTTAATGGAGTTTGTGATTCCTGTTGTTGAGAAGAAACCGCAGCCGCAACCGCGGTTTTTGCGTAGGATTCGATCTTTGGAATGGTGATAAAGGTATAGACTTTGGAAGGTTTTTAGGATTTTAAGGTTTACTTTGTGTGTGTTTGTGTGTGGGAATGGATTCATAATCTGAAGTAGAGTGTTATGATTATGGTTAAATAAGTTAAAATGTCATATAGATTTGCATATGTATGTTACATACTTGAAATTGATCTTAGGACGTGCACAATCTCACCCTTTGCAAACAGAGTTTGAATCATTTGGAGTTTAGGTTTTGAGAAAAGAGTTGAATTAATGGGGAGGAGCAGTGAGGTCTTCTTCTTCCTTGTTCTCTTCGCATCGTTTTACCAGAAGAAGTTGTCGTCGAAGATGAGATACCTGTAACCACCCAAATTCAGAGGTAATTCACAGACTCGAGTCAGGATTCAATTGAAAGTGTGTTGTGATTATGATGATAGATAGTGAAAATTTGGTAGCTTACCTCTTCGTGCTGCGTAGTCGAGAGGGAACTAACAGACAAGAGCTTTTTTATTTTGTTCTGAAGAGCTGTGTCTTTGATTCCTAACCATGTTTGTGGAGGTAAAGCCAACAGAAGCGCAGTGAACACATCGCTCCCTGTAGGGTACATCGTCTCCGGACCATACTCAGAGCCTTTGGGGATGACAGGTTGGCTTGATGGCACTAATAGATCAACCTTTTGTTCAGCACCGTCACAAACCACCACCCCGGCAATCACTGTGGCTTCCTCTACCTCGGGAGGACCTTTGATGTATTTCACGGAAGTTTCGCGACAATAGAAATCTTTTGACAAGCTTCCAGATAATATTTGAGCTCCTTGGCAACAAGCCTTTGCAGCCGCATATGATAGACACTCTTCGTAGCCCACTGAGGCTAAGAACTTACTGACATGCTTGTACAGTTCAGTTTCATGCAGTTGTGTTAGTGCATCTCGCTACAACCAGAGATTAGATAATCAAGTTACGTCCTTCACAGAATCGTTCTCATTAGTCTTCATCAAACCGTTTACTGAAAATTACCTTGAGTTTTTGCCTCGATTCCTCTTCCATGCTAAGAATTGGTTTAGCATCCTCTGGTCTTCGGATCTCAGCCACCCATTTGATGAATTGGTTGAAATTTGAGGGAAGTGACTTGAACACAAGTGATAAGATTTTCTCCACAGAATCAACATGTTGTGAACTTACAAGACGAGGAACATCTTCCTTCAAATACTTGATTATACTTATCCAGCTTTCATCCTTGCAGCTCTGAAAATAACAAAGCTAAATTCGTCAAGTCGATTCAATATCAAAACGAAGAAGAGAGTAGAGATGATCTATTGTGCTGGACATACGAGAGTATAGAGCAATCCTGGGTCTATGTGGAGTCTAGATATGAGCATGAACCTGTAAATAAGAGCAGAGCATATATTCTATAAGAACAATTACAGTAGCAAAACCTAACAAACTAAGGAAAATATGAGTAATATTATGTATACCCTCTACGTTTCCCTGTTGACTGATCAATGCTGTCCATGGCTTCCCAAAGAAGTTTAAGAGGAACCCAATGAGGAGGATACTTGAAACGCGCCACATCAAGAATCAAAACCATATCTCTCTCGGCACAATAGCCACCAATAGGTGAATAGTGACCAGTCCCAGTCTGCAATAAGATTTTGTTAGAATGACCGGTTTCGAAAACTGGCAATATGAATGATCCCTAGCAAATACAGTTATGGCTACCTGCTTAAATACTCCTCTATCATAAGCAGAGATGATATGGCATTTCTCAGAACTCGAGCATGTGATTACGAATTTGCGGAAATCATCAATGGTGCTTTGATTTGTGCGGTAAGCTTCAACTTTTGCTCCTGAACAATGAGCCAAACACACAAGTTTTCCAAATGAGACTCCTTTTTCCTTCACTATCTCAAGTGACTCACAGCAATCCAACGTTGATTCATCAAACCACTTCCACGACCCTCCTATAAAAAGAAGATGAAAACGAAATTTAATGTGATCAATTTTTTTTTGTATCCTAATGGTTTGTACTTAGTACCGTAACCCGGGGTCAAATCCGGGAGTGTGTGTCAAGCCGCCTTAGAAAACAAGCGACTAAGCAATCAATTAGGACCACCAATTTATTTTATGTTTTTAAGGGCCATTAAATTACATTTTAATGATAATGTGTATATCCGAAGGGCCACAAATTTCTATTTTTTTGTTTTCATTAAAAATTTGTTGTTTTATAAATAAGTGTCGTTACATTTTTTCACACATTAATAAAACAATTAAATTTTCTGTTTTACCCCTAATAAATATCTTCTAGAACTTTTTTATTGGTCAATATATTAAAACAGTAGGGATAAAATTGGAAAGTTTATCAAATATTTGCATTAAAATTCTAAACGCCACTTAATTTACAAAAAAATCAATCATAAAATGAAACTTATTTCTAAACGGAGTGAGTAAAATATTTAATACAATTTTGCACAATTTAAAATACTTAATATGTGTGAGATTTTAAATAATAAATGTGGAAAGGAGCACAATTTCTTTTTATTTGGATCACCATTTTCGTTGGATCGATTTGGGCTTGTGTGAATTGTAGACGGAAAAAAAAAAAAAAAAAAAAAAACTGAATCTAGTATACCTTTCCATTTGCGATGAGAATCAAGGGCATTCAAGATGAGTGAAAGGCTAGCCAAACCACAAAACGCAGGTTCGGACTGCGTTTGGAAATGAGAAATCAAACTGAAATATCCTTCCATTGTGCCTTTCTGAACAGCTTCCTTGAATATTTTCTGCAAAAAATAAAAATAAAAAAAACCTTTGACTTGCATGAGACTTCTTATGTGAATCATCAACATTGGATCAAACTTGATTTACACCTTTCCTTCTGCAGAAGAAAAGTCAATAGCCGGAGGAGAAGGAAGAGATCGCCGATACAAACTCGCCATAGCCATTTTTCACAGATTTTCTTCGAGGTATTACAAACTCTTTACCAACTCTTTAAACTTTCTTCCAAAAATGGGAAGGCGATGGATTTTGTATGTATAGAGAGACTCCTTCATTACAAGTCTCACGTCGATGCTCTCTGACCGTGTCAATTACCTAGTCAGGTTCGAATTGGTTTCATTGCCACTATGAAATATTATAAGGTACATTTATACGAAATGGTCTTTTTGGGGGGAAGTCAACGAGCATGTCTCGGTTATTATCAAACGCTTCTAAGAGGTTAATTTAATATATATAACTATGATTAGATAATTCAACCACTAGACAAACCTGTGCTCTATCCCCCATTGGTTCGGATCCAGCGAATTTCAATTCCGAAGCTTTATACACTAATTTGGATTGATTGTTTTGGCGATTAAAAGCAGAGGATATGGAAATATATCAAGTTCGATGATGTTTCCCATGGATTCTTTGGATGTTTGGAAGGCACGAAATGACAAGGTCTTCAACGGTATAAATAAAACACCGGGGAAACTATGAACTGAGCCATTAGTGAATGCAAAGCATGGTTTGAAGCCAACAAGAAACCCGAGCAAGAGGCTACATCCGCTGTAATTCCAAGTGATATCTTGGATCCTGAATCAGATTTTGGGTATAGGGTTATAAAATGCAGACCAGACGCGGCTTGGAAAGAGAATGAAGATACATGCGGATTGGGCTGATGCCTTTTTGATAACCCAACCTACCCTAAGCATGTTGGATTGAAAGGCACTCGTAGAAGTTTATAGGCTACACATGCTGAGCTATTGTGATTGATATGGGCAATGCCATGCATCATCAATATTAAGTCACCTTGTACCTGCTTCATAACGGACTGCAAAGGCCGATCTTTCAAGCAGAACTTGCAGATTTCGCTTCTCTCAAAGAAAATATCCCTCTTTTAATCTCTCGTATACTCCGCGAGCTTCTAATACTCATGCGGATTTTCTAGCCCATTGTGCGAGAAATGGCGGTGTTTCTTTTTCATGCGGATTTTCTAGCCCGTTGGCTACCTAGTGTGGCCTCCCCCTTTGCACATGGTTCTTGAATGAAAGTTTGTTTTGTCGTAAAAAAAAAAAAAAAATCTCAACCACTAGACTACATGCTACTTCCTGTAAATGGTGCCCTTAACAAATATATATTCTTCGTGGCGCCTATAGCATGAGCTTTACCTGCTTTACCCCAGGACCAGGCCTGATTAACTGTAACCACACATGGCCTCCCAAAGCCAAGTAAGACTGTAATCTTCCATCCTTTGTAACATTTTTGGCAATACGATCCATTTTCTTACTCTAATTCTTTAAGCTGCAACCAATTTCAGAGAAATTCAACAAAACTTATCTTCCAACATGCAAATTAAAGACTCCAAAACGTCCTTGTATATCTACCCCCTTGTAAAGCTTATTTCAGAGGTTAGTTTTAACATTTATATTTGAAGAAATTTTGTTTTCGGATAACCAAACCTAGTTGACAGTGTGTGATCACCTTTGTCGGTAAGTGTGTAGAGTACTGAAGATGATTCATAACTTTATGATAAATAACATATAGAATGCATAATGCTACAATATCTCTCATTTTGTAAATAGAGTTTGAATCATACAGAGAATAAATAGATCCTAACAATTAGGTTTGAGAAAGTGGGATTCAAATGGGGAAGTGACTAATAAAGAGTGGATTTGAGTAGATGAATTAATAAGCAGGAGCAGCGAGATCATCCTCTTCCTTGTTCTCTTGACATCGTTTTAGTAGCTGAAGTTGACGTCGTAGATGCAATACCTGTAAACAAACCCCAAATTCACCATGTTAGTCAGATTCTATTTCACCGAATCACCATCTTTAGATTCCGCTAGAACCGTGACTGTAGACCGAGTAATAGAATTGGTAAATGAGTTTTACCTCTTCTTGAAGCAGAGTTGGGAGGGAAGCCATGGAAATAAGCTGTTTCATTTCATGCATAAGAGCTTGTTCTTTAATCCCTGACCATGTCTGTGGAGGTAAAGCCAACAGAAGTGCAGTGAACACATCATTCCCTGCTGGATAATTTGCCTCTGGACCACATTCACAGTCGGTTTGAGTCGATGGCACCAATAGATCAACCTTTTGTTCATTCCCATCACGCACCACAACTCCAGTCACCACTGTGCCTTCCGCATCACCAGGACCTGTTAATTAATAGTTATAGTCTAGTCCAAGACTGATCTAACAGCAAAGTAAAAAAAACTCAACTTAGGTTATAAAAATCAATATAGAGACATACCTTTGATGCATTTGACACAAGTTTCACGACAACAGAACTCTTTTGATGAGGTTCCTGATAAGATCTCAGCTCCTTGGCAACAAGCCTTTGCAGCGGCATATGTTAAACTGTCTTCGTAACCCACCGAGGATAAGAACTTACTTATGTGTTTGAACAGTTCAGTTTCATGCACTTCTTTCAGCACCACTTGCTGCAATATATTAATTAGAAATTAGACGATTGTAAGGCCAAAAACAAAGGAAACAAAGAATAAATAAGTATGAACAAGTTTTTTTTTCCTTAAGGATGAAGAGTTATTGAACAGTACGTTGAAGAATCTATTGAAAATACCTTTAGGTTCAGCCTCGATTTCTCCTCTGCGCTGAGGTTTTGGTTTGAGTCCTCTGTTATTCGGATCTCAGCGACCCATCTGATGAATTGGTTGAAGTTTGATGGAAGTGACTTGAACACAACTGATATGATTTTTTCCACAGAATCAACATGTTGTGAACTTACAAGACGAGGAACATCTTCCTTTAAATACTTGGCTATGCTGATCCAGCTATCATCCTTGCAGCTCTGTTATATTACAAGCAAAAAATTATCATCAATACCAAAATACCAATTATGCGTACTAAAGATCTTAAGTTCATGAAATATATGTGGAAGAGATAGTTCTCTTAAGATTTTAAGCAGTAACGGTTGTGAGTGAGAAAAGTGCATTAAAATGAAGAACAAACTATTAGCAAACATACCAGAGTATAGAGCAATCCAGGTTCTCTGTGGGGTCTAGATATGAGCATGAACCTGAGAACAATACAGAACAACATCAGACCATATTCTAAAAAAAAACAATTACATCCATATGATTCAATAAGAATCTACGAAAAGATAAAAGAAATGATTATGTACCCTCTACGTTTCCCTGTTGACTCATCAATGCTATCCATAGCTTCCCAAAGAAGTTTAAGAGGAACCCAATGAGGAGGATACTTGAAACGCGCCACATCAAGAATCAAAGCCATATCTCTCTCTGCATTATAACCACCAATAGGTGAAAAGTGACCAGTCCCAGTCTGCAATAAGATTTGTTAGAATCTCTTCTCTATCAAGATCGCAAATAAACCCTAAACTACAAAGTTTTCACATTTATGCAGCCAGAAGTTACCTGCTTAAATACACCTCTGTGATAAGTTGAGATCATATGACAATTTTCAGAACTCGAGCATTTCGCTACGTATTTGCGGAAATCATCAATGGTGCTCTGACTAGTGCGGAAAGCCTCAACTTTAGCTCCTGAACAATGAGCCAAACACACAACTTTCCCAAATGAAATACCCTTTTCCTTCACTATCTCCAGTGGCTCGCAACAGTCAAGCATTGATTCATCAAACCACCTCCATGGCCCTATTGGAAGAAAGGATCATCATTGAATTTTAGTCATCTAGACATTTTTAGCTTCTCTAATAATATAATCTTGACATTACCTTTCCATTTACGTCCAGGATCAATAGAAAGAGCATTCAACACCACTGAAAGACTAGCCAAGCCGCAATACGCCGGCTCAGATTGCGTCTGGAAATAAGAAATCAACCTGAAAAATCCTTCCATAGTCCCTTTCTGAAGAGCTTCATTGAAGATCAGCTGCACAATGATAAACAATTTCATAACTTAAATACTTTTCAGACAAGACAGATTACATTGAGGAACAAGTCAATCCCTATGTAATAAAACCCAATAAGTCAACTACTTCTAGTAACAGTTAAATATGGATTAAATTTATATAATTTGCTAATTCGTGAATTAGTCAATAGCAAAGATATTCAGATCTCACTGATCAGTGAACCTATAAGCTATAAAACAGTAAGAATATCAATGAAATTGAGAACCAGTATAGATGAAAGCAAAATTTACGAAATTAAAACATAGAAAAACCTAATTTTAATTCGAATCTATGAATCAAACTTGATTTGTACCTTTCCTTCGACGGAAGAAAAGTCAATTGCCGGAGGAGAAGGAAGAGATCGCCGATACAAACTCGCCATAGCCATTTTTCACAGATTTCTTTGATTAGTGTATATAAAGAATATGGAGAAACAAATTGCGCAAAAAGATTCGAAAAAGAAGGAGCAATAACTTCACGAAGAACTCTTTTTTAACTTTCGGTGTGAGATTCGAAACTGTGAAGACGATGATGAATATGTATACGCAGACTCAATTATTCGAACTGAAGGTCAACGCTATCTCTCTCTCTTCTTCAGTCAAGTCAAACGTGAAATGCGTAACGAAACGCGGTTAGTGACTCCGTCAAAATTATCCGGTTTGGCTCGGTTTGATTGGTTATTACTTGTATATTGTATGTTTTAAGGTAAGATTATTCAAAATTTCTGAAAAATATGGACATATAACGAGGATTTTCCATTTTTATTGGATAATTTTGTTTTTATTTAGTGTATTGGGTTAACAGAATCTTCGGTTCTGTTTGGCTTGAGAGATCAGATGACTAAACCGAACTGACGATGTGTGGTCACCGTTAGTCTCTGGTCAAAGTTGGCGCGAGATATGGGAGACTTCTTGAACCGGGTCTGGTCAGAGAACTCCGGTTTATTTTGTGGTGTAACGTCTCAGTCATCACTTATGAAAAACAACCAATTGGTTCCCAAATTACAAAATAGGAAAATACTATTGGCTATTTTTTTTTACATCATTATTATCAGATATAGTTTATCTAATTCTATTATGATATATATGCGATTACGATGAACAACTTTTTCAAACAACGATTCCACGATGTAAATTCTCTTCGACATGCGATTTACATGTACGACATCTTCATAATAGACATGCTCTCTCCACAATACTTGGATATAAGAAAGACGGTTCTATATGTACGATATCACTATGATGGACCGACTCTCCCTGCAGCATACGAAACCACGACAGGAAACTCTATATGCAACATTTTGTAATTTTTAAAAAGTTTTACATCCACTAATCTGTAAAAAAACTGCATTTTCTGGAAATCGAATCTCAGATCTGGTGTAGAAGTCTTTTAAACCTCTAACCAATACGTCAAAGATGCATCCACATATTATTGGTGTTTAAAAAAAAATAGAGTTTTCGGTTTATGGATGTGCTACGATCTATTAAACTGGTCAACTATTTTTAATTTTTAATGTTATTTTTTTTCTACAAAAAGAGTTCATCCCTTTAAGCTTGTGGAAATATAATTATAACACTATTGGATCAAGGTATTTGATTTATTTTGAGTAATTTGGAATCAAATATATAATTCTTTAGTGCATTTTGAGTATCTAAGACGCATCATCCATAAATCACAACGTCCAACTTTAACAATTTAATTGTTTTTCTAACTTGTAAATTTCCTTAAAGTATAAAACCAAAAACCAAAAAAGAAGAAGTAAAATATATAGTGCATTCACATACATATGTCTATACTCAGCTGGTTGTAGTGAGAGGGATCCTCTATCCCCAACCAATGTGGCCCACCATGCTTTACATATGTCCACATTGTTTCAATTTGCACCTCTGCTCTTGATTGGTAGAGCAAAATATTAAAGGAGAAAAATATTACATGAAACAGAATAAAATATAAGTTTATGAAAAAATAACAAAAAAAATAAGGAATTAAAGAACTCACCAAACCTACCTAAGGCCATTCAAGAGGTTCTTAATCAGTTCTCCAAATTATATCATAAATATACATAATAATACAACCAGCAACAAAAAAAATGAATATAGATTCACAAGAAAATATGAGAAGCTTGAATTAGAAAGGAAAAATTGTAAAATCATGAGATATGAGTGAAAAAGAAACAGATAAAAGAAAAATTATTAGAAAACTAATGAAGTTTCAAAGTGATGTTGAAGAGTCCTTAATACTCCATCACCTATAATAATAAAAAATGGTCAATGGATACCCAAAGATTCGACCTGACTGTGTTTTGATGCAGTTAACTTCAATGCTGTGATCCTAATTACATACCTATCACAATGAACAAAGAAGAGATGCTTAAGAGTCAACGATTCTTTATCACCAATGCAAGAAACAAGAAAGAGCTTCAAAGCAATGTTATTAGGATCACGGCATTAAAGTTGTTCACTGCTTAGTGCAAATCCAACAAACCACTATCCTTTAACAATGTCCTTAAGCACAATATATATACCACGAAACCACAAGGATATTGTGGGTTTGAAGTGAAGACGAAAAATATAAATCCATGTATGTTTTTATTGAGAGATTTAAGGATCAAACACAAATACAATTCTCCATAGATTTGAAATACATATAAAAATTCTGGTTCTTACACAATAAATAATTTTTCTAGTTCATGGTTTTAGAGTTATTTGAAATTAGCTTGTAATGAAAATGAAAAACTAGCACATAGTTTACAGTGTTTTCTGATCATTATCTCAGGATTAGAGAAATTTTCTCAGATTAAAGATCAGAACTTTACAAACCCAACAACAGATCAGTTTCATCTAAAAATTTACGTAAAAGCTTATAAAGTACTTAATCTGCTTCTGGGATTGAACAAATTCTGAGATTCACATTGTGGAAACAATTCGGATCTAAGATTTCATCAGAGAAGATGAAGAAGATTTATCCAAGAGGTTCAGTGATCGATTTTGCATTGATTTCTTTTTCATCATGAAAATCAGTAATAAGAACATAAATTATTTAAAATGAATGCATTTTTGGAACCAGAAATTTCAGAAATTGGCTTTCAATTTTTTAGTCCATTGGCTAAATCGATAACATAACCAGATTTACGAAACACATGATATCTATTTCCAACAAAAACCCTAATTTCTGAGTCAATTTCGAAGAAGACGACGGAGAGAGCGCTTTACAGAAGAAGAAAAAAAAAAACAAAAGACAGAGAGAAAAAAGAAAAGAAAAGGGAATGTTTCTGTGTTACAACTGTCTTCTGTTTTTGGAAGACGGACCAATAACCTGACTCCACGTGGATTTTTGCCATCACAATTTAAAAGATCGGGCAAGCTGTGAAGGGTTGACGATACCGGGCAAGTGGACCCCATCTACCCGGAGGATATTAGCCACCTCCACATATCTCCTCCGTTTATGGTCGATCGGCTCGATATCATGACTCGGCTTTGTCTTTCTCGGCTCAGTAGATTGGGCCGTAAATGGGCCGGCTTGAGCTCGAGCCGGATTCCAATGCTCTCCGAAGAGTGTGCCTTTGTTAAGAAACTCGTGAGCCAAGTATCCGGCTAGGAGCTGGTTCGAACCAACCGGCTCGGCTACGGCAGAGGTAGTTGGTGGTGTGGCAACCGTCGGAGTTTTCTTGAGGATAGATTTAATCGACGGCGGTGGCGGATTAACCAGGGCAGTTTCTGTCTGTTTGCCGACAACGGCGCCGGAGATAACTCGGCGTGGGGGAAGACGCATCGTTTTGGTATTCATGGCGGTTTCCAAATGGGTACATGCCACGTCAGCAATAAGTAATTTTTAGAAAATAATTACTGCGGTGAATCAGTAATTTTTAAGTGATCGGATGTTAAAAAACAACCAAGAAGTTTTTATCCTTTTTATTTATAGTTATCTTTTTTTTTTTAATTTACAAAATAATAAATTTAGAAAGAGGGAGAGGATTAGACAATGAGGGAGAGAAGGAGAAATGAAAGGACAATGGGGTTGAGTAGGGTTACGACAATTTATAGGAGCACGATGCATAAATTACCCTTTAATATTCTTAAAAATTACATATGATGCCATTCATGTTTAAAAGACTTAATTGTCCTTCATTCTTTACCATATCTTCTAATTTGGGTTACCATTGGAACAAGTAATGCACACATTAAATATCTAATACTTCATGTCCTCATGCAACGATTATAGTATGCTAAATCTATTTTATATTTATTATGTTGAAGTTTGTTTCTCTTTTCTGTTAAAATCTAAATATTATTAATTATTAGTACCATTTTCAAGATTACAACTATTTTTATCTATTTTTAAAATACAACAAAATATAGATTTATAAAATATTATAGAGCATGTTATAGAAAATATGTTTATAAAGTTTAACAAAATAAAGTTTTAAAAAGGTTTTATAACTCATGGTATAAATTTTATATGGTTGTATGATATCCAATAAGATTTTATAATAATTATATCTTACTTTATCAAAAAAAAAAGATTTTATAAGAAATGTTGTAATATGGTAATTTGCACAACGTTTTCCTTAGTGGTAATTTTGAAAAACGGTTTTATAAAAGTGGTATCTCTCAAAATGTTCTTTTTTTCTTGAATTGTTTTGTCCCAATATATGATTATTATTAGTTTTCAATTTCAGTTATGTATGACGATTTTGTGTAACATAATGCACAAACTTAAATAAAAGTAAATCAACAAAAGGTTTCAAAAAAAAAAAAATTAGCTTATCTAGATTTTGTATAATTTATTATTTTAGGAATTGTCAGAAATTAAAATTCTACTAGAATCAAATCAAAGTCTTTAAATTAGAGTGATACAGGGTAGACATCAGATAATTATTTAACATATTTCTTTTATTTCTATTTTATATTTTAAAATTTAATCAGATTAATAAATTTCACAAATTTTTTTATTGGAGCTGAATTTCGTTCATATTAGACATGAATGAATCAATAAAATTTCTAGATGAAAAAAAAGAAAAAAAAACATGAATGAGTCAGTTTGTATGACACGTAGATATTTATATCTGGGTGGAGCCCCTCGGTGGTTTCCGTCTCGTACCAGCATCATCCAAAAACCCTTACTTTTTAGTATTGTTTATTTTACAGCGAACGGTTTTTTAGAAGAACCCAAAAACAAGTGTTATATAGAGATACCAAAATTTTCATCCAACAATTCTAATCTAAAAGGAGGTGAAATATTAAGTAAATGCATCATAACGACCATCACTAAACAAGGAACTAATCTCATGTCCTAAGGAGTAAGTAAACATTTTGTAGGAAGCCCATAATCCCCCCAATATGATTAACACAAATAAACTTTTAACAGATACAACAAAAGTTATATATTACTTTCTAGTTGATCAGTCTTCTCAACTCGTAGCTATTTGTTAGCCACTTAGAACCCTTCCCAAAATATAATGTTGTCTGTAATATCATGTCATCGTTTATCGCTATCATGTCGCCTTTTTACTAGGCAGAACATGGACCTAACAAAGTTGAAGGAACCTCAACGGCAACATCTCGAACCATTGCTTTTATGGTCTTTACGCTAGCGATCCTCGGCTCAGATTGCATCCCCTCTGCTTTGATAGGTCTGTCGATAATAAAACTGTAGATTAAACTCATCTAGGGTAAAGAAGTGTTCTTCATTTAAAATCATCGGATAACGTAAATATATTTAGTAAATTACTACATGACAATTAAAAGCTGGAAATCAAAACTAACCGTAGACTAAACATCATGGACCCAACATCAGAATAGACTAATGGACAATACTTGTATCATTGTATGGATCACTTTTAACCATAGAGTAATTAACCCAATTATATAACAAAAAAATATTGCAAAACTATGATAGCAATCTAACGATAGGTTTATTTAAACTTATACAATAAATTGATTCATTTATGGTAGTTAGGCATCAGTTTGCCAACTCAAATTAGTTTAATTTCATCCAATTGAATGATATAATAATAATGTCAATAGAAAAAATAAATTAAATAACAATAAACACGAAAATTGCATCCCTTTAATTTACTCCGAAGTATACAGAGGGGCCCACTTCCAATTCCTCACTTGAATCTTTTTCTCTCAAATTTTGATTCTTTCCTTTGTTTTTTCATCTGGCTTTTTATATTGTTCGATTCTTGGAAGAATAAAAATTCTAGTGTGCCATTGAATGTCATTAATGGCACAACTTCCTCCGAAAATCCCAACCATGACTACGCCTAATTGGCCTGACTTCTCCTCCCAGAAACTCCCTTCCA
>VBRH01000768.1:6890-26089 GCA_014578085.1 Cardamine resedifolia | reverse complement strand
AAAAAAAAAAAATTGTGGAATAGTGTCATAGTGGCTGCAGTTTTGTTTTGGAAAAAGAAATTAAAACTGTTTCTCATAGTCGGTAGTAGAATACGCGTAAAGAGGCGCGTGGAGAAGAGGAATCTTATAAGAAACATAAACTAGAAACGTGGACTCCTCTCACACTTCACAATAAGCAAATGTCTAAAAAGTGCAAAAGCTTCTTGCTTTTGTAACGTCATGGAAGATTTAATGGAAGCCTGTAAGTGGAAAAAACAAAGCTTATGGGATTTTAATGGCAGTGTCAAGTGGCTTAAGCTTCATTTATATGAGTGGCGATAAGAGTGTGACATGTTACGGATCATCGATTAGATGTGTGTGGGGACCTTTAAAGAAAGAACAACACAGGCATGTGACTATGTGATCCCAACAACAATTAAGTTTATAATTAACCCCAAAATAAAATAAAAAACAACTAATTATGATGTGATTGGTAGGGTTCTAAATTTATTTTTACAACTTTTTAAAGTACTTATTTTGTTTCTTGCCGATTAAGCTTTAAGGAGTGTACATGGATCCTATGGCTATCCAAAATTCACAGCCTTTCCAACTTTTTCAGTTTTGTTATTTTTGTTTTCAAAGCAATATCTTCGAAGAATATGATAGGTAACTGTAGTTGTATTTGTTGTAAAAGTTATTCTATAGTTTTTTTTATATTGTATGATTTCTTTTGCTGTAAAAAAAATCTACACCAACCAAAATTTAAGACCATGAATGTTTAAGAGTTTTTTAGTGGTTTTTGGATTATAGATTTTGGTTTTTAGATTTTAAGTTTTGGTTTTTAGTTTTTGGATTTTACAAAAGAGAAAAATAAAATAAATTAAAAAATTAAAAACAAAAATATTGTTCAAACAAAACTCAAAAACTCAGAAATATGGTTACTGGATTTTGTTTAGAAATTTTCAAAAACTCATAGAATCTAGATTCCCTATTTTTTAGGGAATCCAATTTTCTCATAATCATGAATGAGTAATTAAGTGGTTTTTCAAAAATCAAAAACCAAAAACTATGGTAAAAACTACTACCATTCAAGGCCTAAATATTTTCCTTAGGAAAAATACATGAAAATAATAATAATATAATCCGTAAATATTATGAACTCAGGGCCTAACTTATAACCGATGCATCAGTTGTTGAAATATGGTGAAAAAATATTTTTGAAACAATAAGAGGAGTGGTGATTTGTCGTTTGTCGTTAGATTTGAAAATGTCGGCAATTCGCTTGTGGAGTTTCAAACACGTATAAATAGTGTGTGGAACAAATCAATTACATATATCATGGAATATATGTAAAATAATGCGATTCTTGAAAATACCATGCACTATTTTTATTAGCTACCACCTCCCATGAGTCCTTGACACGTCCAAGTACAATCCCAAAATTTCATCGGAGAAGGGAGGCGCTTTATCAGACGGTGCATTTGAAAGACCATTATTTGCATGATAACTTCTTAGTCGTAACAAAGTTGCAAAAAAATGAGATGAAAGTAAAAAGATTCAAGAAGAAAGGATCAAGAGAGTGAAAATGTATAAATGAGTTTTGCCTCTCCTTTATCTAAAACCTATGTATTTGCTTTTGATAGAAAATGATTTAAGAAGTCAACAATATGACTTTAAAATTATTCTCAGTCTAAAACATTAGAATTTCTACCACCAGAGTCATTGACATCTTAGATATCATTTAGAGTCACAAATAAGAGGCTCGAGCCAGTCGTCTCAAACTATTTGTATACCATATTCAAAAGATTTATTGAAAACCCATTTTTATGTATATACTTATTTTTAAAAATAACTATATGCATCCTTTTATATGTATATTTAAAAATTTTTAAAATTATAGGCTCCAATTTTTATAAATTATTAAAATTTTCTTGAAGAATTTTTTTTTTTTAATTGAGATCATGTTTAACCGCTCCATTTGTACGAGTTAAAAACGGTCATGGCTCGAAAACTTGTAAATACCAATTTTTTAATAAGACGTTACCATCCGTTGATTCAAAACTACTATTAACATTCATGTAAATTTTGGAATCCTAATAATAAAACAGAAACCTTTTCGAAGAAAAAAAATTCATAGTCACAATCTTTAAAATTTAAATTAAGTTTTATGGGTAGAGAAACTTTATAGTTTTTGATGATGATGAAAGGTATGAGATTGTAAAGTAAATGGTATAGTATAAGCCAAACGAATGTTTCCTACGGGTCACACATCTTCTTATGTACCGGCCGTATTGAAAATTATACCATTTGAAATAAATGAATTATGAATTATTTATGAACCAACAAAAGTAATTTTTATTTTAAAAATGACTCAGATCTTTTGGCCAATCCCAAGATCCGGAAATTAAATTATATTAATGAGGTAGAGATCTGAAGAACATATGGGCTGCGTAATGTTTTAATTGTAAGAGATGAAAAGTAACAAACATGCCAATTTTTCAGCCAAGTTTTAGGCCTGGAATAAAGTTTTTATGTACAAGTGGATTTCATGCAAAGGCCCACAAAAGTTTTACCTCAAAGCTCAAGCTATGCCACACGCCACAAGTACTTTCGGATCCGATTCCTTGATGAGACGAAAATGTTTTTTATTTTCTAATTTTTATTTTATAAGGACTAATATGTCATTTCTCATTAAATTATTAAATTATTTTTCACTTTTAAGTTTATTTTTATTTATTTAATTAGGAGGAGTTATTTCTGTAGGTGGCTGGGGTTGCATTCACGAGGGTCCGCATGTAAGAGCTGTTATTCTTCTTTGGCGTATCCCCTTTCGGACTTCAAGTTTTTCTTGAGCCTAGCTTGATCTTCTACTCTGGATTTTTGAAGTGGACGAGTTCATGATTGGCTCTGTGATTTGTCTCCTGCCATTCCTGCGATCATTTCTGCCATTACTTATAAGCTCCGACACCACCAGTTTCTATAGAAAGTTTGTGGATATGTTTGGTCTCAATGTTATAGTCTTAGAGAATTGACTTCATTTGGTTTTAGCCCTTTTGATTGTTTCTAAAGTTCTAGCTTATATTTGGCTCCGTTTTTAAGGTTTTAGACTCCGAATTTCTTTTGTAATTCGGTTTGTGGATGTATCGTTGGTGATCATTGTGTGTTTGTAAAACTCCATCCTTTATTATCAATAAATTATCGGATGACAAAAAAAAGGAGTTATTCAATCAAATGTGTTAAAGTTGGGTTCTTTTGTTTTATTATCCTCAAATAAATGTGTGTAGATTATAAAATCTCTTTGTGAGTTTTTTTTTTACTCAGAAAAATATGTTAGAAAATAGTCCAAATGTTTAGATATACAAAGATGTTAAAAACATTTGAGTTTTCAAGAACACCAGCTATTGATAGTGTTTAAAATCTTAATTATAAATAAAATTCAGTTTTAAAATCTCTAAAGCATGATGTAAATATTTTACCTCTAATAACACTGTATTTTATTTTAATACTCCATCTGTTTCAAATGAAAGATATTTTTACTTTAAAGCACATGATTTAAGAAATTACATAAATGATTACTTTTTAATGGTTTTACACAAATAATGAGATATTAATTATTATTCAATCAATGAGAAAATATACTACAAAATATAAATGATCATAAAATTAAATACATTAACTTTTGTGCATAAAAATGTGAGTAAAATAAAATAAAACAAAAATAAATGTCTAAAACATCTTATATACTTTCTCTGTTCCATTTTATAAGATATTTAAAGTGTTTTTTGTTTGTTCCATTTTATAAGTTGTTTTGTGAGATTCTATCCAAATTTTAAATGTATTTGATATTTTGTGACCTTTTGTATTCTGCATTTTTCTTTGTGATTAGTTGAATTGTTTTAAATCAATAACTAAAAAAACAAATTAAAATTCTTCATAAACGAGCTTTACACAAAACATTTTAATAAAATGAGACAGATAGAAAGAGTACATCATTTAAATTCAACTATCTAATTGAATTATGTTTGGAAATAAATAATACTAAAATCCATGATTGAGAGCAACATTGTGTAAATAATCATAGAATCCTTTTGTCCAGTGGTTAACCAAGAGTTTATGAGGGGTTCTTCGATCAATGACACACTTACACAACTCGACACCTGCATCACACAAGAAAGCATGAGTAACGAATTACTCAATAAAAATTATATTGATCTGATCATCATAACTATAATAACTATTAGATAGTTGAACATAACTATTATATTGGTCGTATCATAACTATCTATTGATCCCCAACGATTAGATAATTTAGCAACATGGTCTTGTAACAACTGTTAATCTGATTAACTTAATCTTGACTCCTACAATTAAATAATCCAGTTTTGTTGTTAACGTCTACCCGATTCGAACATATAGCTTCGTTTTGTCACAACCAACTATCTTGTTCACTATGATCAGATTAACCTAGAAAAAATTGGGCATGAACTCCAAAATCCGCTATGTACTTAATCGGCCTCTTCCAAAAAAAAAACAATCATAGTTAAAGATACGATAAACATTTGACCATAAACTTTAAGATAGAACCGGTCCTAAGCCCAATCTAGAAAAACTTGGGCTTGCGTTCTAAAATCCGTTTTGTACTTAATCGACCTCTTTATTGTAGCTATGTTTAAGTAGTTTAGTGATAAAATGCATCATTTGTTAAGGGAGGTGAGCATTTTGAATTTCCTTCACCATTTTTCATTATTTGTTTTTATTTTCTAAATTTTACCAGTACTAGGTCTTAGTTTTCTTTTAAATGCTTCCGGTCTTCAAAATTTCTAGGAACGATTTAAACCCAAATTTTCGTCTAACTCAAACCTTCGTCTTTCCTTTATTTATATCCCAAACAACATAAGATTAATTTTCATAGTAAAATTTCCATATTTTTATTCTATATGAATTCCTATACTGTTTCATATAAACTTTAATCCGTTATTAGGCTAACCGTCGTCGCTTCCCATTCTTTCCTTAATTAATATTTTCAATAACGCTTAAGTCCATTTACCGAGCTTAATATTATGTTGTGTTTCACAATCTGACTAATTCTTTCCTTTTGGGCTTGTCAGAGGTAATCGAGAATACCTCTTTTTATTGTTTTTTGATGGTCCGATATTTTGAGCAGACAGTTTGTCATAGTTTTTTCTTATTTATTTTTGTTGATTTCTTCTCTTAACTTTCAACTGGTCAATTTACAGCCTTCTACATATGTGATGGTAGGTGACGGGATTGGATGATTTTTCCAGTTTTCTCCATTCGAGTTTATGACTAAATCTGGTTGAGATATAATTAGTTGTTATTTTCTATCAGTCGAACTTTAGTTGAGTATACCTCAACGTTATCAATATATGTGAATAATAGATGGTTGATGGATCAACGTTACCATATAGATAGCTGAGTATACCTCAGCGTTACCATATATAATTTCATCAATTTTTAATATAATTTAGAGGGAAAAAAATTCCGTTGATGGGTCAATTTCCACTAATGTAATAAAACTGCAAAGTTTTTTTTTGTTGTTGCCAATTTGTTTTAGAATATTTAAGGAGTGTAATTTGGTAACGCGTTTGTTTTAGACAAATTTTGTCATTTGGTTCAAAATCTTATCATCGTTACTATATTATGACATTTACTATGTAGTTAACTATTCCCTAAAAAATTGAAATTTCGAAATTAGTATTGTCATTTGGCTTCTAGTGTCTTTCCAATACTACAATTTAAAAATTATGTCAATTTTAAATTTATTTCCATATAAAGAGTTCCTATTGAATAATTATCTAAAATTATGGATTTTTCTATAGATATAAAAAATTTAATTTGTGGTTTAAAATAAAACTAATAATTACTTACTTTTACAACCGTGAAATTTTTAGCAAGATATTATCTTTAAAAACTGTCGAAAGTTGATGCAAACAATTATTTTCACGAAATACAATTTTTTTTATAGAAATTTAAGATATTATATATATATATATATGTGTGTGTTTTTATTGAACATAAATTTATATACGGAAAAACAATTAAAAATTTATGATAAATAAATATTAAATATCATTCCAATTTTTTTTCAACCACACAGTAACTAAAAGTTAACTCATTAATTGGTTGTCCAACTTATTAAAATATGATAAATATGATAAAGCTGATATTCATTTTCAAAAATTAAATACAAATCAAAATTGATAAACTAGGAAACGATATTTAAAATGGAAAATATAAATTATCAGTATAATTAAATGCTAATTTTGGTATACATGTTTTTTATCATCTTCTAATTATTGGTAAGTATATTGGAGTTTGACCTTGTGGGACCGACTTAATTCATAGGAAAAAATCTGTGGACCCATTCACAAATACGAACCGTTAGATTAACATTACAACAGCAAAAAGATGATCACACGGCTAGGGTAGAATTTGATACTGCTTACATGTTCAGCACGTGTTCCAAACATGCCCGAGAATTTTCCTCAACAAAACAAAATTACAAACTACCTTATAACGACTTCATGATTATTACATGACAAAATTTTAGTGACCATTTTACCCTTGGACTACCAAGTTTTTTCTATAAAATAACATATTTTCTAAAACAAATTATCAAAGGTTATACATTTGCCAGCTCATAAATTTTCTATTTTATAAACTCATAAATTTTATCTTTAACCTTTACTTCTCCCAGTTTTTCCTCTTCCTTTCAAGCTTGAATTTTATTTCATTTTCCAATTGATTTTTTATTCGGCATCCCTTATATATTAATAGTGTACTTAATTGCTCTCTTTCTCTCAAATCTTTGTGTTCTTCACCAACTCATTTCTTCTTTCAGATCTTCCAAACATTTTTTTTTCCCTCTTTCGTATTTCATTCTTATGTTTAGTTAGTCCATCTTCTAGTTTTTGTTAAAACTTTGTTTTTCTTCGTAATCATCGTATGGAATTTGAATCAGTGATCAAAATGCGTTTCCCATATCTCGCATCTGTTATCTATGATGACAATCACACTGTAAAAGAATTTCATCCAACTCTTACTGATGATGTTTCTTGCGTAAATTATTTTCAAAACAAACCTTTGCAGATGAATCTCGAGAGGCCACATCTCCCACTGGTAATAAACTATACTCATGATCTTCATCACAAGAATCTAACATCGAGTGTTTCAAACACAACTTCTGATTACTTTATTCAAAATCTAAATATAATTTCCCTATCTCTTTGATATGCAGCCTCACACATATGAAATATCCTCAAAAGAAACTTATAGGAGCATCATGCCCTCTCCATGTAATGAAGCTTTCGAGACATATTTTCATGGCACACCCAACGACCAAGATCTCCTCGATATAACCTATACTCCCTCACCAACTGTTGGATCCCATGTTTTACATGTCTCACATGAAAATACTATGTGGGAAAATGATCAAAACCAAGGATTCGTCATGGCGACCGAGTCAACCGTCAATCTAGCCATGGTTGATTCTAATCAATTCGATGGGCCAAAACCAAATGAAGATACCATCGTAAATCGGCATGAAATTCATCAAGTAATGATCAGGGCTAATCAGATCAAACATAATAGGAGATTGCAGATGAGGAGAGTGCGTAAGCCCATGAAAAAAGTTACCATCATCAAAGGACAATGGACTTCTCAAGAAGACAAGTAAATCCAACAATATTTATTTTTTGCGATTCTCAGAAATATTTTTTTCTTAATCTATTATGATTTTTTTTTTTAATTTATAAGATTTTGTGATGATTTCTACATAAATTTAGGTTATTGGTGAAACTTGTGGAAGAACATGGGACTAAAAAGTGGTCTCAGCTTGCTAAAATGCTTCATGGACGTGTTGGAAAACAATGCAGAGAGAGGTGGCATAACCATCTCCGTCCTGATATCAAGGTGATTTAATTTCTTACTTTCTTTTTATTTAATTTGGTCAAAAGTTTCTTACCTTCTTATTATTATTTTTTATGTATGAATCATATAATATATACATACGTGTATTATATATGGTAATTTTTGTGTATTATAGTTTGAGACTTATACATAATATACACATACCATATTGCGTTTAGTTGTCCAACGATTCATCAACTTGATGTTTTCATCAAGGCATTCAAATTGACATCATAAGATCAATGCACATATAAGCAAATAGAATTATATGTTATTTGTTGAATGGTTTACACAAATCAAGAGTTTTTGTTATATACACATCACAGTGTGGCAATACACACATAGGCACATATAAAACAAATTTATTTATTTATTTGACGCCAAAAAACAAAAAATTATTTAATTTAATTGTTAGAAACTGAAGATTCAATTGATTTTTTTTTATGTTGACTAATTTATTATGAAGCTATATATTGAAAGATTAATTGTTAAATATTAATGCATAATGATACTATGGAAAGCTATTAAAGCTAACGTTGAACAAATTTCTTTTTCACACAAACAAACAGAATATCAGACTCTATACATTTAGATACATACATGCATGATACATTGTGAAACTTCCAAAAGAATTTAACAAAAAAATTTAACACTTGTCAAAATGCATACGGTTATATTTCATGCATGAATACTTTATCATTTTGTCTGTATATACATGTATGTCTATCACATTTATTTAACGTATGTTGTCTTTGTTGTTGTGGACAAGTCTTTAAAACTGGTAAGACATTTAAACTAAAGTCGTTTTCACTTAGATTCTCTAATAACAATGTAACAAACATAGAATAATAAAAAAATAAAATATATATATATATATATATTAATATTTTATGTATCACTTACATACATATATGCATATAATTTATGTTGTGTATTAAACAGAAAGATGGGTGGACTGAAGAAGAGGATCAGATATTGATTGAAACCCACAGGGAGATTGGGAACAGATGGGCTGAGATCGCTCGAAAACTCCCTGGACGCACTGAAAATACGATTAAAAACCATTGGAATGCGACTAAACGTCGACAACACTCGAGGAGGGCAAGGGGGAAAGACGAGATTTCTCATTCACTTGGCAGCAACAATCTTCAGAAGTACATTAGATCTATTACCTCCAACGAGGCCGAAACCCTCATGACTGCTACCTCTAATGCAAACGCAAACTCAAACGCAGACGCAATCGCAAACACAAACGCAAATGCAAATGCTGGTTCGGAAAATGTGAATGGTAAAGGTAAAGATATTCTTGTTGAGGTTTCAGGTTGCGACAAGAACCATGATGAGAAGGAGTGCAAGTATAATATTGTTGATGGTGAGATGAGGTTGGGTTTAGAGGATGGAACACATGTTCCTGCTCCTCCATTGGCATTTAAATCTGAGATTTGTGCGTGTGGATCAGCATCTACTTCTGCGTCTGCGTCTAAAAGTGTTGTAACTATGGATTATGATGAGCCAATGGCAGATAGTTGGATGGTTATGCATGGATGTGATGAAATTATCTTGAAGGAGATCGCTTTGCTGGAGTTGATTGCTCATGGTCGTATTTAAGCCTTAATATAAACAAGTTAAGCTTTGATTATATCTTTCTATTTAAACTATATGCTATAATGAATTTCAAATTTGTGCTTTTATCTTAACATTAAAATCAGAAAAAAAAAAAAAGTGTGCTTGTAATATCGTTGAAATGGACATGTAATATATATCGAGGTTTAATATATGTTTTCTTTGTTATCTCGCTTTTCTAGTTTTCTTATTTTTTTTGGTAAACTTTGTTTAACAAAGAATCTATAAATATTATCAAATTTCCATCGTATCTTATAAGCATGCGAGTTCGGTTTTTTGGTTCGATTCGGTTCGGTTTAATCGGTTAATTCGGAATTTAAAATCTCTTCCAAAAATAACCGATATAAATTTTGGTTCAGTTCGGTTTGAAAAATAGTTATTTTCAGTTATGAAATTTTTGCCAAATTGAACCGAATAATTACAATATTTCCGGTTTAATATATGTTTTCTTTGTTATCTCGCTTTTCTAGTTTTTTTATTTTTTTGGGTAAACTTTGTTTAACAAAGAATCTATAAATATTACTTCCTCTGTATCAAAAAGATTAATTTTTTTAGTTATTCACATATATTAAAAAATAATAAATACTTAATATTAAATACATTACCTTTTTATCTTAAACACTTTCCTATAAATATTAACCAATAGAAATTTAACAATTCAAACATTTTCAATTAATATTTTTTGAAGTTTACAATTTACTAACATTAACTAATAAAAATAAATTTAAAATTTTAGAAAATCAATCTTTTAGAAACAAGATAAAAAACCTAGAAAATCATTCTTTTTTATAGAGGGAGTATCAAATTTCCATCGTATCTTATAGGCCTGCGAATTCGGTTTTTCGGTTCGGTTCGGTTCGATTTAATCGGTTTTTCGGTTAATTCGGAATTTAAAATCTCTTCCAAAAATAACCGATATAAATTATAATCGAAAATGGTTATTTTCGATTATAATTTTTTTGCCGAATTGAACCGAATAATTACAATGGATTTGTAGAGGAGAAGTAGCCTAGCCTCCTTGAGAAGCTTCACCGAAGCGATAATTCTTCTAGATCTGTAAGTTAGATCTATTCAATCATCTAAAATAAACTTCGAAATAATCGGATCTATTGTGTAAGATCTGATCTATTGTTGATCGAAGGATTTATCTAACCATATGGATTTGTATTTTTACAGTCAAGTGACGAAGAAGGTGAAGATGGTGAGAAGAAGAAGAAAAAGAAGGATAAGAAAAAGATTACTACTGAAGGAGAAGTGAAAACAGAGGCGGAGAAGAAAGGGTTTATGGAAAAACTGAAGGAGAAGCTTCCAGGACATAAGAAGCCAGAGGATGCTTCAACCGTCGCCGCTGCACCGGTGGTTGTACCATCCGGCGGAGAAGAAGGGTATTCTGGAGAAGATCAAAGAGAAACTTCCAGGTTACCACCCTAAGACCGTAGAAGAGAAGAAGAAGGAAAAAGAATATGGTACATTAAGACGATAAAGATGATGGTTATAATATGAATAACGATGTTGATGTCACGAGATTTGTCGGGTGGGATTGAGAGAAGTGAGACGGATCGTTGAGTGAGAGAGAGATGTGAGGAGGCGAAATATTAGAGTAAGGTTAAATGTGAGGAGGCTTATATACTTAGGTTAAATGTTTCGGATCGGTTAACCGAGAATTTCGGTTATCTTATACGCTGAACCGAAATTACCGAACCGAACCGAACCGAACCGAAGGATTTATCTTATATTACCGAACCGAACCGAAATTCTCGGTTAACCGAATCTATTTGAAGATGTTGCCGAATAAACCGAACTCCTTAACCAACCGGTTAACCGAACCGAAATTCTCGGTTATCTTCGGTTCGGTAAAGTTGGTTCGGTTTTTTTTCCCAGCTCTAGTATCTTATATGAATTATGAGTGCGTTTGCGGTTAAGGTGACATGACCACAACAAATACGCTTAATCACTAATCAATCAATTAATTTCTACATGTATCTCCTATGGACTATGGTACAATCAAAATAAAAACAATATGATTCTAGATGGTTTCTTTCTGTTCAGAGGAATTAGATAGTTGACTTGTGAGGTTTAAGGATGACAAAGTCGCGAGCTTTATCACCACGAATCACTCTCTTTCTCTCCATAACACTCAGTTTGATTTGAACTTAATGTGAAAGATTTTGAAGTAGATTAAAACAGAGAAGTTGCAGAGAATATAAATGTGCAAGATGATCTTTTTACGTGTTCATGTCTCAGTGCGAAACCCTACTCACGCCGGGAAGCTTGTGTCCCGGAAGCCACTAGAATCAAGTCTTAGATAGACAGCTCTAACATGAGCTAACAAAACCACAACCCATAAACACTTAAACACACAACCAAACAGACCCTTCCATCTCATCTACTCTCTGCGTTTTGTCCCCTGCTTTTTCCTCTTTTGTTTAAACACTCTTTGCAGGCACAACTGCAGAATTTCACGTTTCAGGAAACGAATTAAGTGCCGCCAAAACATGCTTCCTACGATGACTTGGATGAGATGGGCTTTGACTTAGTTTGGGCCTTGTGACAACTTAACAATCAAACACTTTGATTGCTTTAGAGTCTTATCTTGTCTTCCTTTTCCCAAGTCTGAAACTCGAAGACAATCCCTCACATGATTTGACACACTAGAAGTCTAGAATCATATACGTAATTAGAGAGTCTCTCTCCATCTTACTTGTTCACCTACTAAGCAAACTGTTTTCTTTTTAAATTAAAAATAATTAAAAGTATTCATCAAATACATGTTTGTTTATATTTTATTGAATAAATCTAACAACATTTATAAAACAAAAAAATAAAGTAAAATGAATAACAAATAAAAACTTAACTTGATAAAATTAATTTAATAAAAATAAAATAAAATTATAATGTTAATTTGATGAAATTAATTATTTAAAATAATACATTTAATAAGAAGATGAACTAATAAGAAAATTAAAAGCAAGAGATAAATAATCAAAGTGTTGAATCGAGTTAACAAATTGATTATGAAGAAACTAGAAAACAAATATAGTTAATTTTTTCTGAAGGATATTAGAAATATTTACACCAATAGTTTCTGAAATATATGAGATATGTGATTATATATATATATATATATCTATTTGTTTCTAGATATTTTTTCTTAAGGATATTAGAAATATTTACACCAATATTTTCTGCAATATATGAGATATGTGATTATATATATTTGTTTCTAGATATAATACACAAAATTAGAAAATCAATGACAATATGAAAGTTACAGTTGAGTTTTTTGAAAACATCTAAATTTTCTTAAAAAATTGAAAGTGTTATAATCTTCGTATTTTGAATAAAAGATTCTAAGGTTTTACATAAAAAATAACAAATACATAATCGGTAAATAAAAACTCAAATATTGCACAATAAAATAAGTGAGTTAGGGTGATACATAATATTTTATCTATGATGCGCTTATGTTTTACTTTTTTATTGCTTATATTTTTTTTTACTGTTGTTTTGTTTATGTAAAAAGAATAGAATATTGTTTATAATAAAAAATAGTAAAACATTCAATTTCAAATAAAAATATGTGAAATAAATGATAAAATTATATTTAATTGCTTATATTTTTATGAAATAAATTTACATTAATAGTGAAAATTTTATATAATGAGTTACCTTTTAAATGATTATATTTTTTATAAAAAAATTTTATAACTACGTACTTTCCTAAACTTTTACCTCACATTTCCTCAACTTTTACCTCACAACTTCAAACAAATGATATAACTAACTAATGCATGTACTTAAAAAAATTTCCTCAAATATTTATTAAAATGATATTATGCAGAAGTAACGATGTATGGCCTACAAAAACTATACGGGACAAGAGCTACGAAAAATGTGTTGAAATGAGCATCTCGCATATCTGGATAACCTCGGGAACTAGCTATGAGAAGAATGATCTCAATACAATAGAAGTAGGATGGCATGTTCGTTTATAACTTAGGAATAATTTATTGTTTTGTATTGTTTATTCCTTTCTTAATCATTTAATTTAAGTCATATATATGTGACTAATACAATAAATAATTTTGATTATTCAACTATTTAGGTATGCCAAGGGTTATACAATGACAACAAGCCAAGATTATTCGTTTATTGGACGATATGTTTGATTTTTAGTTCTTTGTACTTATTTCACATTTTCACACATAAATTATCATTATTTTTATAACAGTAATGTATTAGTATTAATTTAAAATTTCAAACTTAATTTATCCATAATAATACTATATATACGTTAATGGAGCATTGCTATTTTAACTTTAAGCCTATCAAAATCGACATCAACCACTATGCTATAAGGAGTTTACACAGTATTGATATTCTCAAAACCGTAATATAATTTTGATTACTAAAGTCATTGCTTGTTGAGTTTTAACTCAAGACTAAACATGTTTTTCACTTTCGAAAAAATTCCTCCATATGTTGGAAATGCTTCTGCACTCTCAACTTATGAAATGTTCATTCTATTAACAATAATTTGGCTAACTTCAGAGATTTTAAATGGTTAACCAAAGGGATGGTAGTCTAGTGGTAGAATAAAGGGGTTAATTCTTTTGTGTCGGTTCAAATTCCATTTGGAACGGAGATGCATTATTTAAATCGAAATAGACTAAATGCTGTCTCTGAGTATCAAAGAAGATTATCGATCAAAGTGTTCAGAACTCCCGCAGTTTATAAAAAAAGAAAAATTTCAGAGATTTTTTTTTTTTGGATAAATTAAAAAAAAAAATTGAAATCCGAATAAAATAATAAAAACCAACTTCTTAAGAGTCTTAACCAAATAAAATAATTTGTTTTTAAAATTTCAAAAAAACTTATTTTAGGAATAACTCTAAATGTAAAAAATACAATGTGGGCCTTGTAGATAAGTACACATATTTTTCCACATTGAAAGATTTATAATTTTAGGCCTATTTTACATATACACACGAAACGAAAAACGACGCCGTTACTTAAATCAAGTGTTGGACAAACGGAGATTGTCCCACCTGTCCTTGTCTCCACTCTGTTTTCTTCTCCGACTTCTCAAATTTCTGTGGGCCTCTGGTTCACCGCCATCGGATAATTCTAGAGATTTCATACGAATCACATAGCTTCAAAGTTTCAATTTTGACTTCTCCATCACACAATAGTCCAGAAGAAGAAGAAGCTTCTACATTACGTAAGTATTAAAGCATAACTAATTCTTGAAAATTCTTGTCTTTCTTAACATAATCTGATATCTAAACTCTTAATATTTCTGTATAGGTAAATCGATCAAATCTTCGTTGATCCAATTGAGTTTCGGATCTTCAGATCCGAATCATTCAGACGGATCAACTAAAATGAAATATCAGAATGTTTTAGACATAACCAGTTTTGATTACTGGTTTAACTGGAGAGTGTTACTTTGTGCGGTTTGGGTAATAACTCCAATGATTGTTTCTTTGTTTGTTATATGGAAGTATGAAGATACTTCAGTAGAAACTCAACAACAAAATGGTAATGAAGACAAAAATGTTCTATGCGTTGATGATGTTTGGAGACCTTGCTTTAATAAAATCCATCCGGGTTGGTTATTGGGTTTTCGGGTTATCGGGTTTTGTTTCCTTCTTGCTAATAACATTGTTCGGCTTGCTAATCGTGGATGGCGTATTTACTACTATTATACTCAGTAAGCTTTCTTTAAAAAAGTCTCCTTTATTGTATGAAGTTGAAGATCATTGTTGGTTTTAGGTATTTAGGATTGAGATTGTGTTGTGTTTTGCTTTTCAGGTGGACATACACGTTGATAGCAATTTACTTTGGGGTATGTTTTTGATTTTGATGTTGTGAATATGTATATATGGTTATAGTTAAATTTAGTGATGATGAATGTGATTCACTTTTTTATAGATGGGATCGTTGCTTTCGGTTTATGGATGTTTTCAATACAATAAGCAACATGATCAAATGGGAAATGATGCAGAGAAGGGATTACTACGTTCGCCTCTTATGAATGGGGAGAACGATGTTTTGTTTGAGAAGAGAAAGGCTTCTGATTCGAAGACATTACGATCGTGTGTTCATCTCTTTCAGATTATATTTCAGGTAGACTCAACAATGCTTTGGATATGTTGGAAAATTTGCAACTTCCGGATTTCTGATTATGGCTTTTGTTAGTTTCTATGTGATTCACTGATACTGTTTATGGTACTTGTGTTGTTTTGGTTTGGTGAAATATAGATGAGTGCTGGAGCAGCTGTGCTTACAGATAGTATATATTGGACCGTGATTTTCCCGTTTCTTTCTTTACAAGACTATGAGATGAGTTTCGTAAGTTTCGCGCCATTTCCTATATTGCATAAGTTCTCTACTTTATACTTGTGTTATGTTCATTTGAATCAACCTTGATCCTCTTGAAAACTCAGTCTCAACTTTTATAGTGCAAAATTGTGTGTTTCAGATGACTGTGAATTTGCACACGAGCAACCTCGTTTTACTGCTTATTGACACAGCTCTTAACCGTCTGGTAAAAACACTTTTTTCCTCTTCTGCATATACGATAGTTTTCGTTTCACTAATGTATCAACCTGAGGTTTATTTTGGTGTTGGTTTGCAGAGATTTCCCTTGTTCAGGTTCTCTTACTTCATCTTGTGGACAGGAACTTTCGTCATTTTCCAATGGATTATCCATGTTTTGATCAACGTTGGGTAAGTACTCTTCTCTGCCTTTTTTCTCAGTCGTCGCTTATATCTCACATTTAGTTCTTGATATTGTCTTACCTTTCTATTACTCGACTGATTTAGGTGGCCATATCCATTTCTCGACCTGTCAATACCAATGGCTCCTGTGTGGTAAGCCTTGAGAACATTTTACATTTTAGTAGATCAGTCTGCATCAGTTGTTTTTATAGACAAGTATGAAACTATTTTGTTATAGAAGTGATTTTACCGATCCTTATTAATAGTTTATTTAATTCATGCATCTGCAGGTATTTGTTGGTAGCACTCCTGCATCTTCCTTCTTATGGTCTTTATGCATTAATCGTCAAAATCAAACACAAACTCACTACCTGAAGTGCTTTCAAATTCGAGAGTTTTGCCTCGTAAGAGTCGATTCACATTTCTGTTTCAAGGGTTTCAACAATGAAAGAAACACAAGTGATTTTACCCATGTCTCAAAACTTCAGAACAGATCAATACAATCAACACAGTTTTATAAAACTTTTCCAATCGTTTTGTGGATGAATAAAATCTTTAGTAAATGGGCTTCTAAGTCTTTTTAACAAACAGAACATAATCCACTAGTGTCTTTTATCAAACATGAGGAACACAAACGGTTAGTTCCATACCATTTCATATGACCACATTGAGTTAAACCCCTATTCCATGAAGCATCAACTTTGCATTTAAAGGTACCTAAAGATTAAAGAAGAAGGTTTCCACTTGATTGTCGGCAATCCATGAGATTGGTGCAGAGGAGTAGGAAAACGCTCTTTCGAGTCTCTCATAGTTCTGTCTACTTCTTTGTGTGTTTTCTGGACAAGTAAAACTCATTTCTAGCTTTCCATAATACCTTCATTCTCTACTTAGTCTCCACTTTACTCCAATCTTTCAAGATCCTAACTAAATAACAAAGGAGGAAGATTAGTGAAGGATGATGAAGGCACGTGATAACTTAATAATAAAAAATTATATGGGGTAGATTAACATTTGTATCTATTATAAACAAAATCATAATAGTCTTTCTTCTCCAATATATGATCTTATATATGGATTTGGTGAAATGTGGATTCAGCAAAAATTATTAATAAAAAAAATTTCTAGACTTAATGTTATAAATAGTTATCAAGACAACTTCAGCCATGGCTCTAACTTGAATAAACTTATTTTCTTAACAACTTGTTTGATAACTTATATGTTTACAGAGAGAATACAACTTGTTAGGGAGCAACGGAAGCAATCAGGTTTTGATCCATTAACAAGTAGTTTTGTCTTAGTAATTGAAACTAACATCATTGTTAAAAAGATTTGGTTGTATGATAATTAATAGAACTGTTACCTATACAAAAAGTGTTTACTATACACATAATGAATGATGTTTTTGCCCCGAGTAGAATCCTTCTTTCCATAATACCTTCATTCTCTCCTTAGTCACCACTGTACTCCAATCTTTCAAGATCCTAACTAAATAACAAATGAGAAAGATTAGTAAAGGATGGTGAACAATTATATGGGGTAGATTTACATTTGTATCTTCTGCTTGGTCTATCTATTATGAACAAAATCATAATAGAAAATCGTAATAGTCTTTGTTCTCCATATGATCGTATGGATTTGGAGAAATGTGGATCAGCGGAATAATGGTTTGTATATTATTGATTTAGAACTTGTGAAGCTTAATTGGCTTACACAAAAGAAATAACAAGAAGATGGAGACAGTCTGATTGCAACCGAGGGTCTCAAGTCTTAAAAGAGAAAGCAAACACTCTAATAGACATGGAAGTTTCAAGTGCAAGTCTTCATTTAAGTTTCTTTGGTTACTTTATAGAGGCTCCGTTTGTTTGTTCATCTACTATTTCCAAACAAATGATCTATTCAAATACCCATCTATATAATCTATCTAAATGTTGTTTGTTTCTATTTTGGTTTCTTCATCTACATAATCCATATGAATGAAAATTTGTTTGAATGATTAGTTTTTGTAAATTTTCATCTCTATCTAGATACTATTAACAAGAAAATGACTAAAATGCCTATGATTTAATCTTAATCATATTCTTAAAAGACAATATTTAGAACCGCAAAATTACATAATATATTTAAAAGTGGAATAACCGTATAAAAGCCAGTTTTTTTTTGTTTTTTGAAAATTTGTACAATGATGTCTTCTGCAAAAAAAAACATAAAATCGTGGAATTACATTTTTGCACTAAACCACAAAATCTTGGAATTGTATTTTCTGCCAAAACCATGAAATCGCAATTTTGATGGGAAATCCCAAAATGACGTTTTCTCGCCACAATTGTGAAAATCACAAACAATCGAGCATTTGAGAAATCGATTTTTTTTTTGCAGAAAATCGTGAAATAACGTTTTTCTGCTAAAATTACAAAATCGCAGAATTACGTTTTTGCGATATAACAATAAAATCTTAGCCATTGTAAAAGGTTTTATAAAGTAATTTTCCCGCCAAAAATTGATCCATTTTCTGCAAAAAAAACTCGATTCTATTTTTTTTTTATCAAAATGTAATTCCGTAATTTTCTGCCAAAATGAAAAAATCGCAGTTTTCCCTCCTAAACGGATCTGTATCCTGCAAAAAAAAAACTAGATTCCATAGTTTTCTTAACAAAATGCAAATCCATGATGTTCATTACAAATGAAAAAATTACAATTTTCCCGCAAAAACAGATCAGTAAACTAAAAAAAAAACTCGATTTCATAGTTTTCCCGCCCAAAATGCAAATCCGTAATGTTCAGCTAAAATGAAAAAACTGCAATTTTTCCGCAAAAATGGATCAATTTTCCGCAAAAAATACTCGATTCCATAGTTTTCTTAACAAAATGCAAATCCGTATTTTTCAGCGAAAATGAAAAATTATAATTTTCCCGCAAAAAAGGATCTGTTCCCGCAAAAAAAAAAA
>VBRH01000767.1:82761-92843 GCA_014578085.1 Cardamine resedifolia | reverse complement strand
TTTTTTTTTTTTTTGTTCTTGTGGATCATAACATCGTTATATTTTATGTTGCCTTTATATTTTACGTTATTTTAATTTAAACAAGTCTTGCTAATGCACCACTGCATTTTCATGGACCAATGTTTTAAAGTAGCCGTACTGTCATATCTTAACTATACTGTCAACAATTGAAATAAAATTCCGAATTTAAACATCGAATACAGAAACTAATTAAAAACTAAAGAATCGAAGTAGCACTCAACGTCTTCGAAATAAAAGAAATAAATTCTTTCGAATAGAACTAAAACAAGTTTTTTTTTTGCCAAAATAACACATTTTCATTTTTGCCAAAAATAGTATTTTATAAAATGCAATAATTAAATTTGTTGGTTTAGGTTAAATATTTTATGATTTAGGGTATAGTTTTTAGAGGTATAAAGTAATGTTTAGGGTTTAGGGCTTAAGGTTTAAAAAATCTTAAACCCTAAAAATATAAGATTAGGGGACTTGTGCTATATAAGAGAATTGTTTTTTAATAAAAATGTTATTTTGGCCTAAATTAAAAGTGTGTTATTTTTAACATAAAAACTTTATTTTGTACTATTTAAAAAAATTACCAATAAAAAATGTAAAAACCAAAAAAAGAACGTCATTTGGTTGTTTTTCGCTACTCTATATTACAGTATTAGTATGATATAAATTTAGGTTAACGCCTTGAAATTTAATAGGTGTGAATAAGTTAAGGTTACTTAGCATTATAAAAACGTATGCATTGATACCAAAGTCCAAAAATTCGCTAGGTGCTAGTCGGGCGGTGGGGAAGGCTTAGCGCCTAATTGAATAATCGGAAATTATACGGAATTAATCAGAGATTTGTTTTAGGGATATTTTAATGTTTTAAAAATATATTAATCCATTATAATTAAATTTTTATATAATTTGTTTTCAAAATTGCAGTAAACACATGAAAACATATTTTTAAGACATAATTTTGTGATTTTTATTAAAAACAACGGTGTTCAACCCGGACAAACCGACTGAAACAAAACTAAACAATTCATTCAAAAAAAGAACAATATCTATGAGTAGTTTATGTTTTTATTGAAAGAGTCAAATCTAAATCCAACTGATACAAGAATTTAAAATCTATAAAGCTGATTAAACCCCAATCCAAACCTAAACCAAAACCATATACTAAATTAATCACCTATATATTAAACTACACTTTAATTACTATTATTCAAAAAATACAAAATACAAAAAAAAAAAATAACCGAAATTGAACCAAATTATTAAATACCTAATATATATATACTTCTATAAATAGATAGTCAAGGCTTGTTGTTTATCGAACTTTACTTTGGGCCAAGATGAGATGACCCAAAGAAACATATCTGTCGGTCTTGGTAATTTTAAGGCTTTGTTGCAAAGATGTAGTATACAAGGTAAAGCCCAATAAAGCTCATCAATCAGAAATATGACGCAACGAGGTCACATTTTTGTTTAGCTTAAATATGAAGAAAACGGACAGAACAGAACAAACAAACAAAGTCTTCGACGACCGGAGAAGAAGATCATTCTCGTTAAGTTTATATTATAAGTTTGGTTTTATCATCAGACAGATTTATTTAAGTTTGTAGCTTTAAGGTTACAGAGAAGAAAGATGGATGACGTTAAAGATAAGCTTAAGGGATTCATGAAGAAAGTTAATATCTCTTCTTCCTCCGGCAAATTTAAAGGCCCAGGTAGAGTTCTCGGATCTTCTTCTTCTTCTTCCTCTAGACCCGTTAACCCGATTCAGAACCGGTTCAATTCTCCTTCCCAAGCTCCGAATCCGACTATTAGACCCAAACCTTCTCCGAATCCGACTTCTTCTTCTTCTTCATCAGCTTCGTCGAATTCGACGACGTTGCCTGGGAAACCCATATCCTCCGGGTCAACGAGAAACCCGGATCCTGACCCGGTTCGTGCTCCACAAGACGGGTTCGATCCTTTCGGTGCGTTGATCACGTCTTCGAACAGATCTCAGAACGGTTATTCTCTGAATATGTTCGAATGTCCGATCTGTAAAACTCCTTTCACGTCAGAGGAAGAAGTCTCTGATCATGTCGAGAGCTGTCTTGGGAACACTAATGAAGACGAATCTTCTTCAATCGAGAAGGATAATGATAAATCCGAAATGGAGAAACTTGTTGTTGTGTATCTCTCTGGGAAGCCAACAGAGAGCTCGATTGATGTTTTGCTTAGGTTGTTTAAGAACATAGTGAAAGAACCTGAGAATGCTAAGTTTAGAAAGATTAGAATGAGTAATGCCAAGATTAAAGAAGCTATTGGTGATGTTCCTGGAGGTGTTGAGCTTCTTGAGTTTCTTGGTTTTGAATTGAAACAAGAAAATGATGAGATTTGGGCTGTTATGGAAGTTCCTGGTGAAGACCAATCGAAATTGATCAATAATGTTGTCGGAATTTTAGATAACAGAAAGATTGAGAATTCAGAATCTTCTTCGGCTCAGGTGGTTGTTGCGGTAGAACAACCTGTGGCTCCAAAGAAGATTGATAGAGAGGTAAAGAGTTCTTCATTTCATTACACTTTTCATTAATGTCTTTAGAATCTGTTTTAGTTTGTGAATTGTTCCTTAGAATGTTTTTCGTTTGTTTCTTGGTTTAGATTCGTGTCTTCTTTTCGGTTTCTGAGAACTTAGCATCGAGAATAGAGGTACCTGACTCGTTCTATAGTCTCTCGGCGGACGAAATAAAGAGGGAAGCGGATTTAAGGAGGAAAAAGATTGCGGAATCACAGCTTTTGATTCCAAGATCTTATAAGGATAAACAAGCGAAAGCGGCTAGAAAGAGATACAAAAGAAGTATGATAAGAGTGCAGTTTCCCGACGGAGTTGTGCTTCAAGGTGTGTTTGCTCCATGGGAACCAACCATTGCTCTCTATGAGGTAAAATATTATATGAAATCACTTTAAATGGCTCACACATCAATTTGGTTTTATCCAGTTAAGACTAAAGTTTTGAAATTTCTATGGTTTTTGTTTTCTTGTTCAGTTTGTGAGCTCTGCTTTGAAAGAACCGAGTTTGCAGTTCGAGCTTTTGGATCCTGTACTGGTTAAACGGCGTGTGATTCCGCATACTCCAGCCCCAGGACAGAAACCGAGAACCTTAGAGGACGAAGAACTTGTTCCGTCAGCTCTCATCAAGTTCAGACCGATTGAAACCGACTCTCTTGTCTTCACAGGTCTCTGCAATGAACTTCTTGAGATCAGCGAACCACTCTCTTGATCATTTGTGTTCCATCCATAGAAAGATTTGGCTTGCAATCATTAAAATGTTTACAGATTTAGATTTCTCTGTTTTATGGTGTGATTATAATTGATGATGATGATTCTGTGTTTGTGATTCGAGCACATTATAGGTTTTATGAAAAACTTGTGTAACTTACACATTAGTAACAATAAAATTGCAAAAAATTGTGTTCCCTCTTCTACTATAACAAACGAAACATTAGTGTAACTTATGTCTATAAAGACAAAATTTCAGAAATCCATTGATACAGCCTTTCCTTTCTTCCGATTCCTTTTCTTGCTTCCGTTTGTGTTAGTCTTCTTCTTCGGCTTCTCTTCCACCGGTGGCTGTTGGCTCTGCAAATGCTGAAATATCGAACCAATTGGATCAGCTTGAAAAGCTGGATGCTCGAAAACCTTGTTCAATCTTTCCCCTTCTGTCAATCTATACACACACATAACACAATCCTTTCAAATACAAATCAAAACAAAGAGACAGTTTAACCATAAATGAAAATTCGAGACTTACACGAGCTCTTGTCGCCTTTTGCAGTTCATCTTCAAGTTGGGAGCAGGAAGAGCTGATTTCTGCAAAGCATTAAACTCGGGAAGAAACTCCGAAAGGTTTGAGAGATCATACGCCTTTAGTTTCTTTTGACGGCTACGGATTTTCTTCTTTTGATCAAACCGTAATTCAAATTTCTCATATCAGCAACTCATATGGAGAAAAAAGTTCAAAGATTTCAAAGTAGCAACAAAATTCCAAAGTAGAAGTAAGCTCATTTTACAAACTCAAGCAAGTCCAACAATGACGATTTCGGTAGCAACAACAAGAAGACAAGAACTAACAATTTCAAACAAAGATTGATACTTTCTCTAATGGGTAACATAATTAGGAGTTTTCTCAGAGAAAGTGTTTACCTTGCCAATCTCCTTTTGGACAGATAAAGAAGTAACTGTATCTTTAACCTCTGCATTCACAAATAAAGTTTCAATTTTTCAGATACGTTTTTATACATAAAACACACACATTGCAATTTGATTGTTTACGAGAAAATTCGAGCTTACTTGTGTAAAATTGGAGCTTCTTCTCGAATTTCTTATCAGATTTCGATGTCACTTCCGATCTGCGAGTGAAACTTAGGTGTCAGTAAATCAAATCTCCAACACAAAAATCTGAGCTCAGATGAATAATCGTGAGAACAAGAGAAGAAAAGCCGCACCCTTTGCTTGGTTTCCCCATTCGTTAAAAATCTTCAGCGACTTCAAACTCAGGTTAATGGCAAAAGCTGATCGAACAAGTTTATTAGGGTTTTAGATGAAACAAAATTGAATGAATTTTGAAAACCTTGTAAATTCGGATCCTATGACCCGGCCCGGATAATGAGATTATGTTGGGCCTACCCTGATTTCATCATCTTCCGGCCCATTATAAACCCAAAGGAGAGCACATAATCATTGTTTTTGCAAATACACTATACAAATTAAAAATATTTATTTCTCTTTCTGACGTAAAATTTGGCTTTGAAAGACTAAAAACAGTAGTATCTATCAGTTAACATAAAATATATATAATTAAAAAAGAAAAGAAATCGAGTGAACAGTTTAATATATATATTCTATTTTACTTGTTTCATCTATCAACAATGACGATGAATTCAAGTAAAAATTTAGAGATACGAACCTTATTTAAGACCCAAAATGGCAAGAAGAAAATAACAAAAAATAAAAGAGAAAAGAGAAAAGATAAGCAACAAAACGACTGACAAAAGCAACAAAAATATTCCAGCCTGTAAATGATTTAGGAATCTCTCATATAAATTTATTTGTAGGAAAAAAAACAGCAAAAAAAATGATTGCTCGTGGAATATATAATGAGTCAAGACTCAAAATTAAAAGAAACAACGATTTTTTTTTAATTGCATAGATGACCGTTGAACTGAATCAACTGTGATTCACTGCCACTACTGAGGCAATTAAAAGACTGCCTATAAAATACAAAAAAAAATTATTTACCATAAATTTGAAGAGGAAGGAAAAAAAAGTTTCAAGAACATTTAGTAAAAGGTGATTGGTAAGGCTAGTTTTAAACGAAAAAAATAAAAGCATTTTTCTCCACCGAAAAATAAATTATTATTATTTTATGGTACGATACATCTTTTTCAGCATAGAAAAAAAAACTCAGAAACCCAACTTTAGCCTTTAATACTAAATCTTTTGAAGTGAACTGATTCTTAATTTCTTTCTTTTTTTTCTATATCTATTTTTTTATAAATATACTTTTGTCTTGGTTAGATTTTGTTCTCGTGGGTTACTTCAGAGAACCTCGAGACCTGTCTTGTCTTTATGCTTCAGAAGCAAATCAAAGCATCTCCAAGATTTGAAGCTCCATCAATGGCTGCCCTTCTTCTCCTTTTCCTTTTCCTCTTTGCAAGCTCTGCGCTCTCCCAAGGTAAAAGTTTCTGAAATTTTCTTCTCTTGAATATTCAAATCAATTAAAACCCAGTTTTTAATTTTTCTATGTTTTTTTTTCTCTCACTCACTCTACTGAAGATATTAAATCTGGAATCTTCTTCAAACTTTATGGGTTTTGTGTTTGTCTCTTTCTTTGTGTGTTCTTTCTCTTTAGGATCTCTCTGTTATACAATGTCTGTTTTATGCTCACTAATTATAAAATGTGTTGTTTCTTTGCTTTCTTCATTTTGGTAAATCTTACTTAACTAAACAGCTCCACGATCATAGATGGGTATTCTTTGTAATGCAAAAAGGAAAAACAAAATTATGATATTATTCAGGGAAATTTTTCTTTTTTATGATTCAAGATTCTGGGTATTCTTCATTCCATTAAGGGTTTTACCTTTCCCCAAGAAAAGATGAAGACTTTAATTGAAAATCTTAGTTTTTTTTTTGTATAATAATATTCCAATCTTCCCATCTTTTTAATGGGAATGAGAATCTCAAGGCTATTGCATCCCAGCTCATCTGCTTCCCAGTACTCTGTAGTCTAAAATGGACCAAACAGCCCTCGGAGCTGCTTGAATCCATAACCTTCCTTCCAAGGGCATTTTCGACTTTTGCGTACCAGGCCAATGTGGCTTATTTTTTTTTGCGTTTTCACGTATTTAGAAACTTTTTGGCTCTATGGACCGACCAATTGACGGACTTTCATGTGAATTTATACAGAAACATTGATTTCGTAAATGTATGCTAACTTCTTAATTTTTAAAAATTTGTATTTTCAGATTCTTTGATCGGTGTGAATATTGGCACAGAAGTGACAAACATGCCAAGTCCAACACAAGTAGTAACACTACTCAAAGCACAAAACATCAACACCGTCCGTCTCTACGACGCAGACCGCTCAATGCTTCTCGCGTTTGCTCACACTGGCATTCAAGTTATTATCTCTGTTCCTAACGACCAGCTTCTCGGTATCAGCCAATCAAACGCAACCGCAGCCAATTGGGTCACTAGAAACGTAGCTGCTTATTACCCTGGCACCAACATTACCGCGATCGCGGTCGGATCAGAAGTCTTAACCTCCTTAGCTAACGCTGCTTCAGTCCTTGTCTCGGCCCTCAAATACATCCAAGCTGCTCTCATCACAGCCAATCTCGACCGTCAGATTAAAGTCTCGACGCCGCATTCCTCCACCATCATTCTTGATTCTTTCCCTCCTTCTCAAGCTTTCTTCAACAAGACTTGGGATCCAGTTATTGTGCCTCTCCTCAAATTCCTACAGTCAACTGGTGCGCCGTTGATGCTCAATGTTTACCCGTATTTCGACTACATTCAGTCCAATGGTGTTATCCCGCTTGATTACGCGCTTTTCCAGCCTCTCCAAGCCAACAAAGAAGCTGTAGACGCCAACACATTGTTACATTACACAAACGTCTTTGATGCGATCGTAGATGCAGCTTATTTCGCTATGTCTTATCTCAATTTCACCAACATTCCAATTGTGGTCACAGAATCGGGATGGCCATCTAAGGGAGATGGGTCTGAGCATGATGCCTCGGTAGAGAATGCAAACACTTACAATAGCAATTTGATCCAGCACGTGATCAACAAGACTGGAACGCCTAAACACCCAGGAACTGCGGTTACTACATATATCTACGAGCTTTACAACGAGGATACGAGGCCAGGACCAGTATCTGAGAAGAACTGGGGGCTGTTTTATACAAACGGGACTCCGGTTTACACATTGCGTTTGGCGGGTGCAGGGGCGATTCTGGCAAATGATACTACGAACCAGACGTTTTGTATAGCGAAAGAAAAGGTTGATAAAAAGATGCTGCAAGCGGCTCTTGATTGGGCTTGCGGTCCAGGCAAAGTCGATTGCTCGGCGCTGATGCAGGGAGAATCCTGTTATGAACCCGATGATGTTGTTGCTCATTCTACTTATGCGTTTAATGCTTATTACCAGAAGATGGGAAAAGCTTTGGGAAGTTGTGATTTCAAAGGAGTAGCTACAGTCACCACCACTGATCCAAGTATGTGAATCTCTCAACATTACCATTCACAATACCGTTTGCTCTGTTTCTGAAAATAGAGTTTGTGTTCTTCTGGTTGTCTCTGCAGGTCGAGGAACGTGCGTGTTCCCTGGAAGGTAACTATCTTCTTCGTCTTCCTCCAAAAGATTCACACTTTTAATATCTGGGAGAATCAAGCTTACACCGCTTTTGTATTGACTTCTCTATATTTTGCAGTGCTAAAAGCAATCAGACACTTGGAAACACCACCACAGCATTGGCCCCTTCGGCAAACTCCACAACCTCTGGCTGCATCGCACAGTACTATCACGCTTCTTTCGCTGATTTAACACTCCTCTCCCTTCTACTGATTATTGCCTTAGTATTCTTGTAGAAACTCTGAAAAGAAGAACAACTCTCAATTCTTGTTTCTTAATTTTAACTTATTTCTTTGCAACAACACTTGAGACAAAAAAGAGCTCAGTGGTTTTGTTCTCTCTGTGTCTAGTTGTCTACCCAGTTTTGTTGATCATCTCCTTTAAGAAGAGTTCATTGAGGGTAGAGCCTGTAGGTTCGGCTTCAGGATCATCGATGATTGTAACTAATTCCTGTGTTGAAAACTTGATTCTTTCTTTGTTTACTCTGAATATTTCATAAATAATCCAAGCTTTTCACATACAACATGAACAAAGATGTTTTTTTATTAGATTTGATAAAAGACTTCATATGGGGATGTACCTGCCCTATAGTAACAAGCTTGGCATTCAAACGAAGGCTGAGCCGCAGCATCAGTGGTTGCAATCTCATGACGAAGATTGTTGTGTTTAGTGCAATAGGGTTTGTTACAGAACCTGCACTTGGGAAGCACAAGCCAACATTCAAGACACAGAACATCACCACCACAAGCTGCTTCTTGAATCTCAGTGTCAGGTCCAAGGCACACTAAACACTCAACGCATCTCGGGATACAAAACCAGCATCCCCTACACTTGCGTTCATTCATTTGCCTCTGACTCTTCAACCAAGAAAATACATTAATGTTAGTATATTAGAGTCTCAAAACAAACACTCCAAATTATCTCTCAATCTTGTTTCTGTTAACTTACACATGATCCTCTTGAGCAAGAAGGAATCATCATTACTTCATCGCATTTGGGACAGACCTCAACATCGATTGCTCCATCGGAAGGAAGATAAGTCGAAAGTGCTGAGAGATGTATTTTAGTGAAACCATTGACGCCATTGATGTGAAGTGTCTCCAGTTTATGATTGTTCTTCGATAAGGTTTCAACACATTCCATGATTCCTTCTGGAGTCAATCCAGAGCATCCCGGCACAATTATCTGAGAATCAAATTCCCAATTGCAGATAGATCAATCAAACTGATCTGTTGCTAGGGTTTAATCATGAGTTAAATCCAATTTTTAGGGAAGAAATTTTGAAAATACCTTTCTGATGAGAGGATTCGCATCTACCACACGTCGGAGTCCCTTGTCGGTGACTCTAAGACATTGCCGAAGAATCAGATTCTTCAGCTTCCCGGCGGATTTCGAAGTGATCTCTGATAGAATATCATCGGTGAGACGAGAACTGAGAGGTGGTTCAACAACGAAATTTGTCCACAACGCGGTTTCATCTCTGATCGCGTCTCTGAGAGATCTCGAAACGATAGACATAGAGAGAAGCTCGAACAAAGAATGAAGATAAGGAAGAACAATCAATAAAACCTCGTGAATTGATCGCCATTCTTCTTCTTCTTCGTGTTCATCTTCAATCTTCATATTATATCAGCTTTCTCAGTTTCTAAATTTCGTTTTTGTTTTTCTTATCCTTAAAGCGATGATCAGATGAAGAAGCAAAGCCACTCGTACTTCGTTATAACTTACCCAATTGTTTGAATAATTTTACTGGCAGAGACCTATTTGGGCTGCTTTGCTTTTAGCCTAGAACCCATATTTTGGGTTATAAGAAGTTGGGCCTAAAGCCCATTGCTATAACTCATTGCGTTTTCTTTTCCTCAATAACATGCGGATAGGAAAGTCATCATTTTTTCCGTAAGTATAATATTTGTTGATACCATAAATCTCGATGGATCGATTATGCATATAGGTTACAATCATTTTCTAATCGACATAACTGACTAAACATTTAATCATACTAAAAAATATTTCAGCAATATATGAGATTTGTTTATCAGAAATGAGTTTTAAAATTAAATTTTTTGTATATAATATTGTGGACAGTTCAAATAAATCGGGAATATAAAAACAAACAGCGAAAGAAATCGCAAATAAATCAAAATCTAAAAAAAAAGATATAAAAAGAATGCAGTTTGAAATT
>VBRH01000767.1:57893-77358 GCA_014578085.1 Cardamine resedifolia | reverse complement strand
AAGCAAAAAAAAAAAAAAACAAATGAAAATGGTAAGCCAAAGTCAGACGACGACGTCGTTTCTCATCTTCACCACCTTTCTCTTCATATGTCAGTCAGTCTCAGCCATCCGTTACACTCCACGACGAAACACAACGACCAATTTCATCCGAACAAGCTGCAACGCGACGCAGTATCCAGACGTCTGCTTCACGTCGCTCGCCGGTTAAGCCTCCGGCGTTAAAAAAAGTCCAGCGAGGCTAGCCAGGGTCGCAATCACCGTTTCAATATCCCAAGCCAAATCCACGGTGGCTTATCTCTCAAAACTCACACGCTCCGACGCTAATTACTCCGTCGGCATGCAAACCGCAATCCGCGACTGCGTTTCGTTCTTTAAAGACACAGATGATGATTTGAGAGGATCTCTCGGACAACTACGTCATATGATAGTTGAAGAAGCAGCTGGTCGACTGTCGGGAGAAAAGTTTAGGGGTGAGGTGGATGACATGAAGACGTGGCTGAGTGGAGCACTTGCGTCTGAAGAAACGTGCACCGATGAGATTGCAGAAATGACGGAAGGAGGAGGAAGAGAGGGTAAGGCCGTTTCTGATCGAACCGATCTATATTTGCAGTAAAATTAAATCTGCATTAAAATATCTGATTCATGTCCAAGTAAAGAAAAAAGATCACAAATTAGGAAATCACTCTTTGGTCGGCTTTTTGCATGCCCGATTGAGGTCGATTTTATCCTAAATCTAATCGGTTATCTTCAAAAAAAAAAAGAGAAACCAAACGTTAATATTAAGAGAAATTCGTAGTTATTTATGATTATAGATTTTGAAGGTTCTTCTTCCTTACCAACGTTTCAAGCCCAAGATTAATATTTTATTTCAGCAATATGTCTTGAGTTATCACGAAATATTTCTCAACTTTACTTATTTACAGGCCCATGAAATTGATATTGGGCCCTCTTCGTCAAAGTTTAAAAGAAAAAACCAACCTTTTAATAATCAAAATGGGAAGGTTATAATCACTGAATTAATTCAACTATGTGGCCAAATATGTTTCCAAATTTTTGCTATATTTTGAAAACTCCCGCCGGAAAACTACGAAACATGTTGCCAATTTCTCCAACTTCTTATAATATTATTACCAAATTCTAATTGTAACGGGCCTAACGGCTTTATATTGTTTTACTTAAAAAAGCCAACTTTCTTTAAATCACTCATAATAAATTTTCTAAACACAAAGTTATTTCACCAACCGTTAATATAGATAAGGGTAAGACCCGAGATTTACATCCACACATAGCAAAGTCGAATTACATTTCTCTACTCAACCCCTAAATAATAACGATTAACACACACGATTAAACAATTAAAATCGAAATTAGGAAAATACTAAATTTTAAATGCAAAAGAAAGTTTTTTAAAAAACTCTCTATAGTTTTCTTCTTCTAATCAGAGCAATTTTTAGGTTTGCTTAAGGCTTAAGCTCGAGAGAACAAATCTAACAACCAACAGGCACCATCGCTGGTTTCACTTTCGGTGGCCTTCCACGACCTCGACGCTCACCGTTAGGCTGAGCCGTTGGTACTTCTTCCTCTTTAACCGTCTCTGATTCCGTCTTCTGCTTCTTCGGTGGCCGTCCTCGTGGTCTTCCCGAAACACTCGGTGCCTTTGATTTAGGCTGAGTCACCGTCTCTGATTCCGATTGAGAATCCTTGGATTTGGGAGGACGACCTCGAGGCCTTGGCGGAGAAACGGAAGGAGCTGATACCGCCACGTGGCTGGAAGAGTCGATCTCAGGTTTTGGTTTGGGAGGACGGCCACGGCCACGCTTAGGTGGAGGATTAGGATTTGGTTTCATGTAATTGTTTTTCACAATCACGATCTGGCCGGAGGCTTTCATCTGACTGAGATGGTAATTGAGAAGCGTCATGTGAGACGGAGGTAAAGTGATCTGAGTCGATTCGATGTGTTTAGCAATCGCCGTTTTGTTGACTCCGTTCACGTCGTTGGATGCTTCGATTGCTTCCATAATCATCTGAAATTTCACAGAAAACGAAATCTCAGATCCAGAAATTGAAACGATTCGTTATAGATTGAGAAAAGAGTTTGGAAAAAAAAATATCGGATCTGACCTGAGGATACGGAGGGAGAGAGAAGGGAAGAGTCTGTGGCTGCGGCTCCTCTATCGGATCTTGGTGAAGATTCAAATCGTTCTCCATCGACATGTCAAACATTAATTCACAGAGAGAAAGAGAGAGTGAGTACTGTTTCGCTGAAGCAAAGAAACTGTGAGGGTTGAAGCGGATTTTAAAAACAAAATAAATTAATTGGTAAAACTGTTTTTCTTTGTGATTTAAATAAAAAATTGTTTTTGTTGAAAAGCTGATCGGACGGCTAGGGTAAGCGAAATCTGACGGTTATGGGTCTATCAGAATATTATCCTGCAGGATCGCTGACGTGGATTAAGGTGATAACTCTCCATTTTGTGAATTGACGGTATTATCCCTTTGTTTTGAACTTTATCAATCAAGAATAAAAGATTTGGGCAATGATTCGACGATTCGGCGCGTTGAAAGTCAACACGTGTCGAACAACCAATGGACTGAAAGGACGAAAGGAAATGAGAACCTAAGACGAGACACGTCATATTGTTTAGAATTAAATTAAACATTTTTAGTCCCTTGTTAGCAGTGTTCTCAATGACTATAAGATTACTTACACAAAATGATAATAATACTTGAAGATAATAATTTTTAGAATGCAGAAAAGTGGGGGAAATTACTCATATATGCATATAAATCCCAGATATTATCTTTCTACAGTCAATATTATAAGAACAGAGAGCAAACCAATCAATCATGTGATTCTTCTATTACTCACAAATCTCTCCCTCCACCCAAAAACCAACCAATAAAAGATACAAACGTGATCAAATGAGGCCAGTGCTACGGAACGGGTTATTGTGTTGGTTAACCGCGAAATCACCAAAACCGGTTGTATTTGGCTGTTGTGAAACCGGGTTAACCGGGAATTCCCCAAAATCACCAAATGGATTACTATTATTGGTAGGAGGCTGAGGCTGATGCTGATAAGTTGGCTGGTAAGCACCAAATGGGTTGTTCACCGCTTGCTGCTGAGGTGGTGGGGTGCCATTGGACGATGCAAAAGGGTCATGGGCCTCAAAAGGATTGGGAGCTGGTTGACCATAGACAGGACGTTGGGAAGCTATGTAGGCTCCATCATCGTATAGACTGCTTAGTGTAAGCGTGTCTAAGCCTCCAGCCTAAACATTTTGATGCACAAAAACAATGGGTTTTCAAGATTAGCTTTACACACTCTCCTATTATGTAGACACCTAAACCAACCATTACCTTCCGATTCTCTCGGCTCCATAACTATTTTGCTAATAACCAACAAGGTCCCTACTCTCAAGGTTTACAAATTTCGATAAAACAATGCATCTGATGACTCTTTCATTTGTAACCTTTGAGAATTTATGCACATTTTTTTAAGTTGAGGTTTATCCTAGGCTTCTCAAAATTTTGAGATTTCTATTCACAGTTCCAATTTCTCAGCATAGCCGGCCACTACTAACTGGTGTTGATTTTCACGATCTACTGTATAAAATATATGGCATTATGAATAACAAAGGAAAATAATGCTTACCAATTTCCTCTCGGTGGCTGCAGAGATATCGCTGCTGGGTGCTGTCACCAACGCAAGCTCCCATCCCGTAGGATCGTAATCATTTGCTTGACCAAAACGAGGCGTTGGAGGATTACCTGGAAGAAGAGAGAAAGATCAGAAGTGATAAAAAAAAAGAGGAAAATTCTCTGCAGACTGGCAGAATTTTAGTGGACATGTAAATGGTCCAACAGGAAGCTAACCACCATCAGTTGGTATAATGGCTAAAGCAAGTGCATTTTGGTCTTCGATCGCTGATGCATCAGGAGCAGCAGTGTTCAGACCCTGTGGGAACAAATTGAACAAAGAGAACCTGTGACATAAGAATCATAATAGGGAGCAAAACTGAAATTCAACAAATCATAATAGAATTTTTACCAGTAAATCATCTGTATCAATGATGTTCTGAGTGTTTGCTGAAGGAGGAGGCGAGGAAGAAGCTTCAGTCTCTTTAGGTACAACAACAACATTCTCTGAAGGGAAAATTTCATGTTCTTCATGTGACGGTTCAGTATCTTCAGCAGTCAGTCCATCATCCGGCCTATACGTTAGAAGCTGAGTGTAGACAAGTTCTTTAGCACATAAGACACAGTAAAAAATGGCCAAAGACCAAAAAAATTGCATCACTAATATGAGAAAATATGCATACATACCAGTGGTTCAGCTGGGACATCGACAACCCGTGGTGCTTCTCTAATATACTCCTCCATTGTCGTCAGAAAAGATTGTGGAGGCTGGAGAGAACAAAAATAAAATGTATAAAGTAACAGATACAAGCAATCGTTATCAATTTAATTTAGCAAATGTTGTCCTCATTTGGTACCTCTCGTAGAACAGGAAACTGAAAATTCCTTGCAAGTTCCAATCCTTTGCAGGCTTCATAAAAATCAGAAAGGCTGTGAGCCTGAAAAAACACAATATCCCCTGTTACACAAAAAAGGTGCTAGACAAGTGAAATATATACCAACAGAAATAGCCCTAACAACATCACCTGCTGACCCGCACGCTTGTATATTTCAAGGGAATTGATGGCTTCATGTTTTGGCATTTCAAAGAACTGCGATTTATGACAAATTGAGCACGGATAAAGGAAAGGAGATAGAGAGACATGAAAGTGTTATGATAGCCAAAAAAACTAGACCTACCTTGTCAATCAGGTTGATGATTCCATCATTGATAGCACAATAGACTTTAAAACTCTCTTTCAACACCTATCATACCATCACAAAGAAGTTAAGAAATTTTCGCGCTTTGCTTTTTCAGATGGAATAGAAAGCTTTTGCAGAACAAGACACCAACAATAGAACCAGGGATCATTATCACTAACCAGAGCAAGCGCATATTGTATCACATGGTTGTGATTAGCGGCGCCTTCTGGCTGAAAAAAAGCAAAGGAACAAGACAGGTCATTGATCAGTAAGTGCAGGCACAACACAATGCCCAAAACTATCAGCAACAGAAACAAATAACACATAAAAAAAATTACCCTGCAACCAATGAGACGATACAGAAGCTGCTGCAAAGCTGGCAACTGCTCCAGGAGTTCTTCACCATCTAAATCCCTGGTTCTACTATACCCCTGGCCATCCGCAAAAAAAAAGTAACAGAAACCATCAGAAAGAAAAAAAAAAGAGGTAGGAACACAAAACAGAAGAAAGAAAAACAATTGATACCTTATCCTGCTGCCCTGGGGTAGATTTTGGAAGACGTTCTGCCTCAGTATCATACTTTAAAACCCTGAAGCATTCAAGCCGTTCCTCAAGGAATAATGCATAAGTACGTACCCAAGCTGAACAATCCCAGGCTACGATAGAAACAAACAAAAAAAATGCCAATTAGAACCTCTTCTGATTCTAACACATGCCCACAAATGTAGCAGAAACACTGAATTGACTCACCAATAGGACTTGAATCATCCTTGAAATTAGAAAGTTGCAGAATTCGTCCTCTCTGCGAAAAATTCAATAGCTCCTCTCTAAATGTTGGATCTCCTTCCCTCAGAAGCCGGTGAATAACAATTAGCGTTTTCAATGCAACCTATTGAAGCAACACAATAGAGAATATACATAAAAGCAATCAGTATTCATGACCTAACTTGGACTTCAAAAACTATCCATATCCTTTCAATTTCAAGCACAGAGGATAAATAGATCAGATCAAAGCTTACCGTCCAGTTTCTGGTTTTATGCAACCGCCGAGAAAGGGCGTGAATGCAATAAGCAACATCTGCTCGAGCACGAGTCACTGACGTTGCAGCGAAGATTTCTGAAACAACAGAGAAGAAGAATTAAATCAGATCTAAGAATTTTTCCAGAGAAAAAATAACTGATAAAGTATATAAATCACTCACTTCTGAGATGCCGATCTTTGGGAGGACACTCAACATGATTTGTAGCTTTCACTATCGCAACATCTAAATCCTAAATTACATGAAAATTCAATACACCAAATATGAGATTTTCTTTGGAAGTTAACAAAATCAATCAAAACAAAATTGGTTTAAATAAATTGAGAAATCGGAAAATGCTTGCTTACGGCGTAATCGCTGTTGACACGGACAAGCCCGACTTTGGTGGTGTCTTTTAGGGCTCCGAAAGCTTTTCTCCATGACTGAAGCGTTCCCATCGGAAAACTTCAGGAGACTCGTTCAGATCTCTCTCTCTCTCTCTCTCTCTCTCTAAGAAAGCGGAGATGACGTGTCTCAATCTCGAATCTTCTTAGATTTTATTTTCCCGAGAAAACCTCTGGGAAAATTCACGGGGAAATCACAAGAGACTAACGAGAAAGAAGAAGAAAGTGAAGAAGGCAAAAAAGGGACGCGAGGTTTTAGAATTTAGACTTGTTCCGTTTCAATATATTTTTCTTATTTTCCTGATTTTATAAAGTCAATTTACTCAGACCCAAAGAAAAGAAGTCAAGATTACATAAAATAGCCAATTTTGAATTTTCTGTATGCTATTACTATAGTTTTATTATCTGTACGTTTATAAAATTAATTGATTATATGACTACACGAAAGGTAAACAAAACATGATTTAGATAATAAAAGTGTTATCATGTACGCATATGGGCTTAAAGAGTCATAGCAGATCCACAATTTGATTTTTTACTCTGGGCTATGAGATGTCGAAGAGATTTACTGATTTACATATGTTCGAGGTTGTTTCCCAAACCGATTGCAAGGAGCTCTTAACCCTGTTAGATTCGCCAGAGGACTGACCAGTGTTTGGATCGGAATTGGACGACTTTCATTCTCTTAGACTGTTATTTCCTGTTTTTTTATTTCATTTATCTCTCGCAATTTGAATATCCGTGTCGACCTTCTTCCTAAGAAAACTCGAGCACGAGGTACTTTTTTCATGTAAGCTCTAACTCTTCAGATTGGTTTTCTACATAAGAAAACCGCATCCTAAAAGTTTAATGGAAGTTATTTCTTTTGCCGAAAAAAAAATAATAATAATAAAAGTTTTATTTGCTCAAGAGGATCCATGATTAAAGGCCTCACGCGAAGTATAAATGGTAATGATATATATATGACAGTACTAATGACCTAACTAAACAAGAATCGAATCTGCTCCTCTGGATTATAAGTTGTTATTGCACCCTTTTTTTAATTAAATCACAAAGCCATGTGTGTCATATATAAATAATAAATTAGTAGATTCATATACTATAGTATATACTACAGTCAGCAATTTTAAAGATGACGATGATTTATGATATATTTAATAAAAACAAAATAACTTAAGAAATGTGGTGGAGATTATAGAATTGAGAGTGAGAATTGTTGGCCACCTAACACTAACTACATAAAATGGCCAGCTTCACATTCTAAATTTGGACTCAACGTCCAATTAGAAGAAACTAGAAAGACTTTCCTCCATTCACAGCAACAGAATGATTTTGACTTAGGTTGTTTCAACTTTCAAACATTGATTTTTGCTGCTACATAAACCAATTTTAATATAGATTTCGATTTATTTATAACATGTAAAAAAACGATGGAATATAAACAAAATGATATATCATGTTGTAAAAACTCTTCTTATCGCTGAAGCAGAGCTGCAAGATTATACTTGTGAATATATACTATAGTGTTTGTGCATTCACGATTGTAACCAAGATTAGTAAAATGTTAACCGAAAAAAAAACGCTTTATTTTGCGAATTACCAATCAAATTTTTTACTAAATGGGGTTACTAGTAGAATGAATTTAGCAAGATTCCTATCATATAATCCATATATCAACACTAAAAGTATAATTAATGAAACATATGGTAATATGTGTATTATATAAGAATCACATGATCAAGTCATCAAGAAGTGGGAGGCTAAAAGGTAGTTTGATAACTCCACAAGCTATGAGCAGAGACATAATCCATATTGGAAGAATCCATTGAATTGTAAACATCAAAATTGGTTTCCCTGCAACATCAATTAGATGTGATTAAGCCAACACAACTATGTAGGAAATAAGATATGATTATATAGAAAGAGATTAATTATCACACTAAACTAACCAGAGGAACGTAACTTAGTCTCGGTTCGCTCTACGAAGATTTCACCAATCTCTCGAAGCTGCTTCTCTATTTTTCCTTCGAATTTATTAGCATGACCTAATAGAAGCTCATCGAATACCGTATTCATATCCATTTCCCTTTCACAAATAAAAAATAAATTTTCAAAATGGCGCTGTTAGAATTATAACTAAAAATTCCACAATCGTAATTATTGTAATTACCCTTCGGAATCACGATATGATCCAGCGCCAAATGCTCTCTCAATCTGAGCTATTGAAGGCTTGTTGTTGTCTCTCCGTTTCTTCCGTAATTGGTTGTTTTGATTTCCTGTGGTTGTTTTGCTGATTCTCACCGGTTTCTTCGACGGAGGAGGAAGTGGAGACGGTGAGTCATTGGTTAGAGAAGCCATAGACGGCGTTGAAGCTCTGCTGATGGAGAAGATGGTGGATAAAACCGCCATTGCCTCCTCCTCTCTTTGTGTGGTTTGAAATTTTTTTTTATTATTACGAGGTTTTCTATATTTCATCCTCTTTTGAATTCTCCAGCCAATTAAAACTTAAGAACATGCCAGGTCAGCTAAGACAAAGCTTGAGTTTTGTTTTGTTTTGTTTTTCGTATTCTTCGTTATGATATTTTTCTAATATCTCTTCAAATACGCAACTTCCCCCTCCATATCTTAATCAGATTATACACTAACGTGCAAGTTTGCTACAACAACTTGTTGTTTAATATGTGAATTATGTCAAATTTTAGTTACTAGAAGAAAGTTAAGAAACCTTTTTCTTTAATTACAAAAGGAGAAAGGGTTAATATTGTCATTTAAACAAACAAGTATCGTTTTCCCAAGGCTAAATCTTTCTTTCTTAACCAAATTCCCACCCACTCTTAAACAACATTATCAAACCATTAAAAAAAGGTTTCATAAGAACACAACAGAAGAAAATGATCCATCATTAGAAATATTTTAAGCTACCAAAGAGAAGAGATACATCCATTGGAAATGGCAGATTCCGATATAGAGACCAGTGCCAACAGCAACAGCAGCCACTCAACCGCATCGACCACAAGCGTTCACGTTACAGCCCTCGACGGAATTGTAAATGCAAATTCTCTTTTCACGGTTGCAGTCTTTGTTGGAATCTCCTTCGACCAACCACGTGACCTCAGCCTCACGAACAGAGCCGAGTGCAATGCGGGAGTAGACGTGGAACGAGACCTAGTTGTGTTCGAAGTCATCTCATTTGCCTTCTTCCTCTTCTCCTCCCTTGTGGCTCAAGGGATGAAGCTAGCCATCAACTTGTTGAACAGCAAAGACACGGATGAAGTGTTCAAAGCAAATATCAATAGTGATGTGCTTCGTCTTGGTGTGGTTGGTGCAGCCGGTGGATCTGTCTTGGGCTGTGTTTTTCTTCTCTTGTCAATTGTTGATGTTGTTCAACTCCGTATCGGGCTGCTCTCTTGCGGCAGCTCTTTGGCTATTCATACAGTGTTGGCGCTTGTGGTATTGGTCTCGTCTGCTCTAAGTGTTTATATCTTCACTGTGTTTTACTCTTTCAGGAAATGATTCATCATCTTTTAAGAACCTGATATTAGTAAAGTAACAAATAGTTGGTGAAATTAGCAATATAAGTATATACATATGTATCTTGGATAATGTTTAATAACACAAACATATATGTTTGGTTGAAAAACTTGTTACACGATAATGAAAATTCTGTGAAAACTCGGTCATTCTCTTGCAAAAACCACTAAGCCAGTAATTAAACGAGTAAAGTCCTTGAATATTGATTGAGTTCATCAATAGATAGAGACTAAAAGATCAGACAAATGTCCTTAGTCAGAATAGAGCAATTTGATGACAAGAGCTTGAAGATGCACAAAGTGTGTGTTTTTTCAAATAGTTTATTTGATCACTAGAACATGATGACTATCGGGTAACATCTTCTTGCTCAGACTCAATGGAGCTGGTCAAAACTCTGAGGTTTTCAAACAATTAACCAAATACTGCAATATTAAAGTAAATATGTGTATACTTGTAAACTTGATCTTCAACATAGAAAATCAAAAATGAATGTCCAGAAAAAAGGTTCAGATCTTAGCATTCAAAGCAGATTTGAAGATATCAAATTGATTCAAGGGATAAGAGAAGCCACAAGGAAAACACATAATTTCACAAGAACACAGCAACATTTTCATAATTTCTAAGAAGAATTCACTTGACACTTGGCAAAACAGAGCTGGGAGATCAAAACCAGAACTATTATTCCTAAGAATTGATTCATGCTTTTGTTTCTCAATATAAATGACATAATTACCCTTAGTCCCTCGACTGCAATACGACAACGTTTTACTAATTGTTTCTCATTGACATCATCGCCTTTTATCCCTTTGAATCAAACGACGTCGTTATATTAGGTTGTCACAAAAAAAATTGCATTTAACATTTTCAATCCACATTACACGTATGATTTGTATATCTGCAAATAGTAGACGATTATGGTTTCATATCAAGTTGATTACTTGGAATCATGAATATGATCTATATTTGGTAAATCTAAGCGATTGTTTTTCTTTAGTTTTAAAATACATTACCAAAACAAGAAGCTACTTATCAAATCATATTTGACTTTCGTGCATAATTAATGGATTTACCAGAAAAGTATTACTCTGGTGTCGAATGATATCATCCCTTTTGACGTCATCCTTTAAATCCTGTAACTCTGTTGTTTTCTTAAATTGACTTTTATGTACTATTTTTTTCCAATTTAAGTTTAATCTAATCGATGTTATTTATACTTTTAAAGATAAATGCGTTAATTGACGACGTTCTTATGAATGTTTTTTTTTTAAATGATTCTTATGAATGGTAAACAACAAAAAAGAATCCTATGAACTTTGCCAGCCTCTGTACTTCTACACTATACCATTTAAGCCATAGCTGCAAAATAGTGGGTAATACTAGTATTTAAAACCCCAAATAAGCTAATCCATTCTTTTCCGAGATAATAGATTTTTCAGTTTGTAATCAATTTGGTTTAGTTTTATTTGGCTTCGGGTTTTCAGTGTTAAATATAAAATAGACAATAGAGAAGAAGGAGAAGTCTACAACTCAAGAACTCCTCAAAGACATAAAAATATGCTGTAAAACTTTTTTTTAAATCTGTTTATTTAGCAAATTCACCCATTCTTATTCATGTATTCGTTGAGACGTATTCGATGTCGAGAAGTATTGATAAACTCGTGATTCAAGTGTGTGTTCAGTCTTGTTTTTCCACTATTTTCTTTAGGTTGTGGGATTTCTAATGAATAATCATATAGTTGCAAATCTGAAACATTTTTGATTCGGAATCTCGACAGTTTGAAGATATCTCCGTACATAATTCACACATGCTAATAGTGAAGTGATAAACCATATCAGGAGAAATAAGTGAAGGAAGATAAGGCAAATCCTGTGATGAAAGATTCCGAGTCTTATCAAAATAGATTTGCGCATGTCGCCTTCTTGGGCCGCAATCTTCTACATGTCCGCATGTCGGTAAATACAAACTGTTTTTAATTCATTTCAGACCCGCTTTTATTACTTTCGCTGTTGTGTAACTTGTGTTGTGTAATGCAATTATAATGTAATAAAATGAGTTCTGTTGAGAAAAGTCATTATGTTGTTGGCTAAAAACAGAGAATTTTTTTTTAATACACCGAACAATATGGATAAGTCCATCCATAAGACGTACGAGCCACCTATATACATGTGGACTTCATGCGTCTTGCACCTGAAGCCAACGAAAGCAAAATTTTGTTGGTCCTCAGTTTTGTGCATCGTCGTTTTCACAAAGCATATTGAATATGATAAATTCAAATATATTTAATTGTTTTTGTTTTCACTCGTTTTGACGTCGGAGATCTCAAATTTCTTATTAACTCAAATCCTCCTACTAAGTGGGTTCTTGGTCTAGTGGTTTTTACTAATAAAGTGGTCATGAGTTCGAATTCGAGTACAAGTGATATTATCAATGGCTAATACCGGACATAGAAAAAAACTACGGATTAAAATCTAGAACTTTTACGATTTATAAAAATAAAATAAAAAACTCAAAGCCCCCTTCTGGCTAAACGATTCTTCACCTCTCTCTTTTTTTTACCATGCACGTGTATTCATGTAATCCATAGATTATACAATTATAATTTATTTGTTTATTCTATATGTATGACACACATATATATATAATTATTATATAGAGAATATATAACTCCGGGAAACGAATTTTCGAGATGTGAATGTGAAGTTCACATGGGCATAGTTTGTTCCAACTTCTGCATAGATTCCTTGAATTGGAATTTTTTTTAAATTATATATGGATCATAATACTATAGCTAGCTTTATACAAAATATAAGGTGGTAAAATAATCAGTTACACAACAATGTAATGTTAGGTTTTCATTTGTATTAATAACATCTAATAATAAAATCAAAAAATTTCATTAGCATTTTGGCTTTGAAATGTAAAGCAAAACTGTGACAAAGGAATGTAAATCCTTTAACCAACAAAAAAATGTAAAAAAAAAATATTTTTTCTTAAAAGAATTACTCAAAATGGGACGGGAACGGAAATTTCCAAAATCCCATTCGGGAAAATTATATATATAATAGATAATTTTTTTTATATATTTCATAAATATAGAAAAAAAATTAGAAATATTGAATTCCATGAATATAAATTTTATTATTTTAATATAAATATTTTGATATTTTGTATGTTTAAAGATGTTTTTTAACTTACTATTATTCTTGATGATATTGTATGTATAGAATTCGGTAAACAAGTAAACGAAAAATGATGTGATGGAATATGAAAATTAGTTACTTGGTACACTAGAATTTTAGATTGGTAGAATTTGTTTTGATTTATTTTGATTTTGATGGTTTATCACTATTTATGTTTGGTGGTTTTTGAATTTTAAATTTTTTATTATCAAACAAACACATTTTTAATAGTTTATTTGTTTATCATATTTATTTTTTGGGAATTTTCGTTTCTATCCAGTCTTGTCTTGTCCCGTCCATCCCGTCTCATTCCGTTCCTATCTTAAATTTTATATCGGACATAAATTAAACATCTTTTTCTTTTGTTTCCATTCCCGTAAAATTCTGTTTTGAATTTCGGTTTGTCGACCCCTAATCGCAACCCATTTACATGAACATGTCAGCGAACTTATGATTGTACTATATTTTACGCCTTCAATTTTCATTCTATATATAAAGCTTTATACCACAAATTTGCAATACAGCTAAAAGATACAACAAGACATGTAGTAGTAATGACCACCGAATTTTAAGATGACTTCCCCCTTTATCTTTTGATTTTAATTTTTTAAAACAAATTTAATTGGATATTCTTATCATTTGATTAAAAGTTCAGTGATGCTATTGAAAATTGTGTTAATTTGTTATACTTTTCCTGATGGATTACTTTTGAATGGTGTTAATTTGATATTTTCCCTATAGTATATTTGTGAGCCACGTGGCAAGGAGGCAGAGCCGGAGCGTGTAGTTCAAACTCCAGCTCGGCGGTGGTAATGGAAATTAGAAAGGTGCTCACTTTCATGATTGGACGACACGTATGCAATTTCCAGGCTGTGTATAGAGCTGTCTTTATTGACGCTACTTTCTCTATATATATATTTTTCTGATTTCTTCGTTTCGATTATATATAATTTTTAATGGTTACACTGGATTGGGAGTTTTTTTTTTTTGGTTTTTTTTAGTTTAGTTTATCAATCTTAATTTTTCGCCTATGATATTGATTTGTTTACTGTATATTATTTCGTCAGAAATTTTATTTGCAATCGTTTGGGGTATATATTTCACAAGTGGACTAGCCTATTTCGTCTGCTATAATTACTCAAAAACTTTATATAATACAGTTTTACAAATTTTTAACAGATTAACCTTACAGTTAATTTTTTTATATAAATATGTGCAGTGTAATTAACTGTAAGGTTACTAGAACCGTTACATTTATATCCATTATTTCTTAAGTTGGGTCCATATTCAATCTCTTTTCTTTTCTTTTCTTTTTTTGATTAAGAGGGTCCATATTCAATCTTTATTTTATTTTTTAATTAGTTGGTCTTTTTAAAGCGTTTGTTGGTTTTTACTTTTTAGAGTTTTTATTCAAAAAGAAATCATGCTTCTGATAATCATGAATTTTCTGCATTAGTGAATGACTGAAAGGCCTTTGCGATGCTTTTCGTAAATGCCTTCAATCACACCATTGTCAACTTTTTTCTTTTTTTTTTTCTGTATACCTAATGTCTTAAATAATACAAAGTTATTACAAAATAGAATATAAAGCAGATTTAGGTGAGGAAAAGAGAAGGGAATAATTCTAATTCTGGTATTCATGCAATTTAGGTGCCCCTACCAAACTATGAGTGGTCTCCCTGCCACCTCATATCAATTGATGGCAATTCACATTTTTGTTTGTTCAAAGTTCAAACTAGTTTTTATAATTCATTTTCTTGCTGGTGTATGTTCTCAATTATTATAGGTTTTTTAAGTATGCTATTTTTATTTTATTTTTCATTAAGATATTCATTTTTGTGACAGATGATTTGATAGCATATTCATTTTCTGTCTTCCACCAGAAGGAAAAATCAATGGGAGAACTTGATTGCAATCCACAAAGAAAATATATAAAATTAAATGTGTAGTATTTTATGGACGGTGAATTTATGTGAAACGATAATACTTATCAATACTTGTCATTTGTCTAGAACATATACAATTTTCAAAAATCCTGACTACACAAGCTTTTCCAAAGATGTTTGGGAGTTGCTAAATGTTATTTTGTTACATGAACACGTTTGAAAGAGATACGAATGCATAAACGATTAAAATCTAGTTGTATATCTCAAGCAAACTCACAATCAACTTGATTATATTTCATTCGTTCTAAAACTATTAGATTACTAATTGTTTTAATAAAAGAAAAAAAAAACTATTATATTGCTGATATACGTGTAGTTGGTTGATAATTACAGCCAAAACTTGTCACATTGCACTAATGATTAATACCAAAAGTGGATAGTAATCGACATATATTAATTACTATTTCAATTCACACAAAAAAAGAGACATATTTATGCTATTACTGATCGGACGTATGTTATTTTTGTTGGTGATATACTATTTGTTTTCATGCTAGAATCAAGTATAGACGAATCATCAAGATCATGTGAGAAGTTTTTTTTTTATATAGTAGTAATAATGTAGCGATAGCCTGATGGGTCAAATCTGATTTCTATAATCTTTGTGTTTTTCCTTGTAAGGATTTTAAAGGGTAATACACTAATACATATATCAGTAACGGAAAATTTTGAATTTTTAAAAATTATTCTGTCGGGTTACTATAATAATATGTTATGATTAATTTTTAAAGAATAGTGTTTCTGTATTAAACATAGTTATTTAGCGTAACCACCACTTTATGTGTCTGTTGTTATACGGACATTTTGATTACTCTTGCGTTGGAATTAATTTATAGCAAGTATAATGTATGGATGGTTTTATAAACTGAAAAGGCACCTATTCAATTTATATGCTAGGTATCATTGGTGTAAGTATTATTCCCTAAATCTTAGGCGGTGTATAAAAAATAATGTGACATATCACAAATTCTACAGTGTACCCCAAAAAAATAAAAAATGAAAACGTAGTTTGGCAGAAAAATAAACTATTAAGTATACATATTATGATTGAATAGTAAGTAATTCACACATTGTTGGTCAATGAATCCTCATGCATAGAACTTCTATGATAGAATGATAGAAACAATAATTTTAAAATATTTTTCCAAATTGACACGGTTTTTAACATTAATTAGATCGACCATAACATTGTGTAATTCTGTAATACTTATACAAATTAACATTTTTCAACGCAAACAAAACAAACTTAGCACGGAAAGCTATCTCGAAACCCTATTTGTGTCTAACGAATAATTATTGATATTAAATTATTAACTAGTATTGTTTATTTTTTGGTTAAAATATATAAACTATTGTTGTCGGACATTCGAAAATATTTATACTATGCATAAATATAATTAAATTATTTTAAATTTCGAATGTTAAAATTTGTAGCCGAGCATTTATATGTTTTATATGTAAAATACCCAATGCTAATATATATTATATGTACATAAAGTGTCAAAACATTGTTAAAAACGTACATTAAAAAAATGTTAAAGACGACTTATATCAAAAAGAAAAACGTAAATTATTGTTTAGACACAACTATCGAAAAACATATACTCAAACAATTTATGTACGCCTATTAAGTCGATGTCGTGTTCTAACCTAAACACCAAAACAATTTATGCTCGACGATACACTTTGAGTCTTTGATCATCACATGTCCTCATCCATCTGCACCAAACTGCTCTACATGTATAATTATGATTTTATAGCTCATCATTACTAAATACTCATTAGTTTTACAGTTTGTATAGATTTTTGCAAAACGTTATCAACTTTTACTCGGAAGGTGCTACATTTTGCAAAAGAAAATCTATATTTTATTTGTTTGTAATATAAATTTCATCTAACACCTTGAAATATATTAGATTCCCTCCTCTGTTTTAAAAATAATGATTTTCTAGTTTTTAAAAAAAAAATTAATTTTCTAGATTTTTAAATTTATTTTTATTAGTTAATGTTAATAAATTGTAAATTTTTAAAAATATTAATTGAGAATGTTTGAATTTATATTAATTCATATATATGAGAAATTGTTTAAAGTAAAAATATAATGTATTTATTACAAAGTATTTATTGTTTCTTAATATATGTGAATTATTCGAAAATTTATTTTTTCTATAACATAGGAAGTAATATAATATCCTCTATGTTGCTAAAACATTAATGCTTAACAGTTTTTACACAAATTAAAAAAACAATGATTACTACTTCTAAATATATTATTTTTCTCACCAAAAAATTATTCTAATAATTATGTAGCAATAGTAATATAGTAAATATAATTATTTTTAATTATTACATTTTAAAGTTTATAATTTATCAATAAAAATAAAGCAAAAACAAAAAATTTAATTTTTGTGAAACAAAATAGAAAATGTAGAACTTAAAAATAGAGTAAGTGTATATTATGACACCGTGGAATATAAATTCCATCCGACTCAATGAGCAATTAAGTTTATCATTTAATTTATTTATTGACGCAGGGCAGTATAATGTAGTTTGCTTGAAATTATGCAAAAGCTAACGGATCTTTCAAGGTTTTATTAACGAGATATTTATATATATATATATATATAATTTATATTTGAAATTAAAATTATATATATCATTGGAATACAGTTTTTTTATTTATATAAAATAAAAGTCTATTAAAATGGTAAAAACTATAAATAAAGTATTATGGTAAATAACATAAGCTTAAATTTTGGTAATTGCTAATTTAAGATAATAAATATATGTTAAAACATTTGTTATATAATTTTAGGTAGCGGCGTAGAGCTTATAATGATTTAAAGTTTTCTCCGTAGTACAGTAACAAAACATGATTTTCTTAAGTGAAAGTAAGAATTTTAACAGACACAAAAAAAATGTGCATCAGATACAAATAGTAAGAAAGTGACATAACATCACATATAAGTAACTTGTAAGTTTGTAACGTTAAAAGATAGAGATGAAGAAACAAAGGATCCGTAAAAACGGCCGTCAACGGAAGCAGACTTAGGCCCTACCGTTTAGATCTAAGAAAAATAGGACACGTGTATGAATCACATAAAGTAGGGACCACAAGTTCGAACGGCTTACAGTTTATTGAAAGCCCTTCAAGAGATGGTGGGACCCTCTTACACGTGGAGCCATCACGTGCTGTCAGTTCGAGTTTCCCCAAGGGTACGAATATAACTTTAATAAATTCTATTTTTAAATATCTGATGTAGAAAGAGGCCGTTAATGACGGCGTTAAGCTATGGACGGGAATCTCTTTATTGACTCGTGAATAAATCTTGATACTGACGGACGCGGCCGTTATGCTTAAAAACAGGTTTTCTTGTCGCACGATGGTTTTTAGAGACGATACGAAAATGAGGTTTTTGTGTATGATTTTTATGTGTAAACTGTTTTTACATTTTACATGCAATACGTAACTATTTGTCATCAATCATGACTCATCAAAGACTTAAAAACAACAGTCTTTTCGAGCTGTGAATAGTTACAAGTCTTATGTAATGCAAGTTCATCTTCGTCCTATAATGTCGTATAATTTTGGTTGATGTCTTTACAAATAAATTAATATTAAATTTTTAAGATATTTTTTTATGGATGTCTATAGGAAAACACAATATATACTACACTCTTATTTTTTAAGACATTCTATCTATTTTTACACAAATTTTATTAATTTAATATGTAAAAAAATCTACCAAAATTATGCGATGAGGATGCTCTACGACTCTTTACTAATAAAATATTACCTTTGCATGCTTGATAATTAATTAATTACTATTATTTTATTAATTTATATAATTGAAACTTTAACACCAACACATGTCATAGATTAAATATTTACATGTTTGCTTAAATGTTTTTAGTACTTTCTGTTGTCGTTTAAAATGTTTGTAATATTATATCCAGACATTGACTATAGTTGTAGATTAATTAGCACGTTCATTGAAGAAAAATAAGTTTAATTCAGTTTATCTCGAGTTAACCAGATCGAAGACAATTATCCGACTAATTCTATCAAAACCCAATACATGGATGAAACCTTTATGTTAGTGAGTATTTTAAAAAATTGTACGCATATCTTGAAGATTAGAGGGTAAAAATAGGCCTAATTCAACTTAAAAATTATACTTATATTAAAAAAAAAAATCGAAAATTGAAACGCATTGGTCCGATGATTGCCAAAGGGACCATTTCCAAAACCCAATTACAGAATCTTTTTATAAATATTAGCTTTTGCGTATAAAACTGAATCTGCAAGACTTAAAGTTACTGTAAATTACTATTGTGAAAACCAAAATTCACTATTCTTTTTTTTTCTGATCGTGCCCATTTTTAGATTGATGTTTTCGATGGCTGGGGCTAAAAAAGAAGCCAAATCAAACAAATTGCTTGAAAAGGTAACACAATAATTTGTCAATATGTCTTTATTAGATTGCAAAGCCTTTATAAAAAATAAAAGTGTTTTTATTAGATTTTTTTTAAACCCAAGACATGGTTTTTTTTTTTTTTTTTT
>VBRH01000767.1:26946-40694 GCA_014578085.1 Cardamine resedifolia | reverse complement strand
TTCTTTTGGCTTGATTATTACATAATTTTCGTGTTGCCCGTTGGGTTGAGAAACTATGGCTCACAAATGTTAATAACGTTTTTTTGGTGCAGCACTGCATGAGCTTGACCCATTGTATAAGGATTTCACATATTCCTCAAAGTTTTCAAGTTTGGTATCATCCTTAGGCTACAGGAGACCAGTCGTCATGCAGTCTATGTACATTTTCAAGGTATTTTTATTTACTTCTAGACTTCTGGTTGTTTCTTCTTAGTATGTTTTAAAACTTCAGTCAATGGAAATGTCTGGCTGATGAAAATCAATGTGTTCATACTATATGTTGATTGCTGTTAAGAATTAGGAACTGAGACTGTCTGAGATTAATATAATAAGCAAATGTTCAACAGTTGAAAAGGCATATCATCACTTTTATTTATACTAACAACTTTAGAGTATGCTTACATCTTTTTCGAATAATAAATCTAGTTTTGAATTTTTTCAGCTTCTTTTACTTACTTTGTGGGAACCTTTTGATATGCAATTTTGTAATTTGGACTATTGATTTTTCTAGCAACCTGGAATTGGAGGAGAAGTTGTGCCGCACCAAGATAATTCTTTTGTGTACACGGATCCACACAGTTGTACTGGTCTCTGGATGGCTTTAGAAGATTCTACAACAGTTAATGGTTGTCTTTGGGCAATTCCTGGATCTCACAAGAGTGGGTCTTTTGGCCTCGATTTCTCGTATTCTTTGTGATCTTCATAGTTTCACTTAGCTATTTTTTTTTCCGCTGCTTCGTTTCAGATGGTCTGGTTAGAAGATTTATCCGGGGTGAAAATGGTGTAACCTTTGATCGGCCATCGCCTTCTTACGAGCAGAAAGACTTTGTGTCTATTGAAATGAAAGCAGGCTCATTGATTGCCATTCATGGTAATCTAATCCATCAAAGGTAAATTTCATCTTCCATATGATGTAGCTTACTTATAATTTAGATTTGGCTGAGCTCTGAAAAACTCATGTTCTCTACTGTTTTCGATGTGGAATTTGGGATGCAGTTTCGAGAATCTATCCCCGAAGTCAAGACATGCCTATAGCTTACATGTAGTAGAATCTGATGGATGTAAATGGGCAGAAGACAACTGGTAAGTCTTTATTTTATTTTTGTTCAATTCATTCTCATACCATATTAAATTGACGTAAAGTCTTCTGAGCCCTGTTCTTCGCTCTTTAACCATGGAATGCTTACAATTCAATTATATTCTAGGATACAAAGAGAAAAAATGCCGGAGCCTCTCTATGTTCTTCCATGATTCAAGCCAGTCGCGGGAAAACACTGTGAGTTGCTGTTAATCATATTTCTTTTACACTGATCTTACACACGACCTTTTATGAGAACTCCGAACAGTAATAAGAACATGGCCAAAAGGGCCTTCTTGTGTCATTTTCTTCTTAAAATACAATTTGTTTCTGCTTAGTCTCTGTAGTTCTGTCTTCAGATAACCAAACTCAGTGCTCAATAACGTATGAAAGTGATTACTTGTTGTTTCTGTACATTCATAGTAATTACTAATTAGACATTGAAGAAAGTCATAAGAGGAAATTAAGACCCATAAACAATTAGAGGTAGAGGAAAGAGTGACCATTGGATTAAGAGCTTTTCGAAATGTTAATGTGATTGAAGGAATGGGACAAAACTATCTCTGTCCTATTGTAATTGTACCAGGAAAAAAAAATCGTGGGACAGATCTTTTAGGTGCAGAAACAATAGAGTCAATTAAAGAGTTATGGCCAAAGTGATAAATGCTTTGTGTAGTTGTCTTTAGTAAGTGTTCTTCATCCTCAGTGCTGAAAAAGCAAAAAATTTCGTACCATTATACATAATGTTCTTTTTATAAGTACAAAAGATGGGTCGATGTTCTGTTTCTGGTAGATTATTATTATTACCTCATGATTTTGCACAACAATCTTAAGAAACCATAAGATAAGAGCCTTTGACATCTCTTGTTCGATTTTAATCAACACATGGATATATATACGAGTATATGAGTAAATTGGTCAATCCTTTGTTTCCCATTAGAAATGAGAAATGGGCAAACATTAAAGATCTTTTGTCTTTACTTCATCAAACCTCAAATGTCTTCAGATTTTTTTCTTATTTGCATGAATCCCCAACGGTACGCACTTTTTTGATAATAAACCGCACATTTGCTAAATTCACTGAAAAATCTAAAGTGATTCTAAACACAGTGCTATGTCATTATCGAATGTCTCTCTCACAGTCGCATATAGTTGCAGTGGAAGAAGAAAGCATGTGAAGAAGTAGAAAACATAAATATTTATAACCAAAAACAGAAACACAAATCTAATAAATATATTCCTTGCGTAGACAACGAACCATCGAGGCTTTCACTTTCACTTTCAGACATGTATATATATAGATAGTTGGAAGCTCCAAACCCAACCCCCAACATGGTCCAACTTCACATTTGGGTAATAATAATAACACTAATCTTCAAAACCGTAAAATCCTAAAACCAACTCCCACCATTTACTACACGTCTTCATCTTCTCAACCTCTTCTCTTCTTCTACTTTCTATAACTACACATCACATACCCATTTCTCGACAAAGCAACAAATAGAAACTTCATTAAATCTCTTTGTCCAATTTATTACTCACACATGGGTTTTGGCTTCACTTCTTCAGAGGCATGAACTCGTAGTAGTAACAATAGTTGGAACATTCTTGCTTTGCTTTTGTATTCTTCTTCTTCTCTCTAAACCGGTCGGTTTTCTCTTGGTTCTCCATTACCGGGAAGAGATTTAAAGTTCGAATCTCCCTCGTTTTTTCTTCTTCTTCTTCTCCGTTGACATTAATATATTCATGATTTTCGTCGATATTAATCTCTCCTTGTTCTTGAGTTACCGACGACGTAACAAGATTTCTCCACGTGGCGTCTTTACTATCCTCCAATGTCCTCTCAGATTCTTCTGTTGTCCCATGATCTTCATTATTAATCTTGTTGTCTTTATTGTAATTCGCCAGAACTAATTCATGCTGAGCATAAATGACAAAACAATAAATTCTTTATGGGAGAAACAAATAAATTTTCTTATTTAAATGATGATAATTATCAAAAGTGATCACTCATGAGATGAATAAAAAAAAAGCTAGCAGCCTTTTTGTAAAAATCCTTTTTTTCTCCCTATTATCTCTATCCCTTCTCTGCATCCATGACTTGTCTTCCCCAACTTTCCACACACACATTTAGTTATTTACATTTATATACATCTTTGTATTTTTTTGCCACCTATTTATTCACATCTATTTATATATGTGTGTTCTGTGTGTATATTTGTATGCATATACATTAAAAAGATACCTGTGGCCGTGGGTTTGTGTGTGGAAAATATGGGCAGCTCTTTGTATGATCAACTCGAGCACTACCTGTAATTACCACGTCATGCTATATATTTATCTCCAAAACTAGCATTGCACAGCCACATATTAGTAGTTTTCCACTAAAAATATAAACAAAAACTATATCCCCTTTAACAAAAAGAAAATCAAATTTCGTATCTAAGAGTAAATTGTTTGTTGATAGCGATTGAGAAGAAAAATATTTAAATATTTAAATCTCTTATATTTCTAGATATGAATAGATCAACTAGTTATTACTTACCTGATGAATCATTGACGTCTTGATGTGGTTCACGAACGTTGTCAATAGCACCTCCTTCACAACGGCGTCGTTTAAGTCTTTCTCTAGCCTTATGATTCTGAAACCAATAGAAAACGTTCTTCCCTTCGATTCTGCCATACTTACGTAGCTTAGATGCTATCTGTTGGATATGTTCCGTCGTCGGCGTTCGTGTGCCGCTCCTGTAAAGCTCTTCCAGCGTCGTGATCTGCTCCGGCGTGGGATTCCATCTTGACGTCGCCGCCGCAAGAACGTTGTTTTTCCCAGCACCGAGTTCTCCTGATGATGCAGTGATAAGCTGATGATGATCGTTGCCATTGATATCGCCTGAAAACTAAAAAGTATTAACAACCAAAAGCAAATACCATATATATACACATTGACTTTATTAGTCTCTATATATGAAGAGGTACGTAAGGTTTTGTTACAGTGTGTAAGAAGAAGATGAGGTTGAGTAGTTGAGAGGGGCAAATAGTTGATGAGGTTGTTGTTGGAGATGTAGCCCATGCTTGCTATCTAGAAACCCAAACTTTGACCTAATCACTTTTAATTTAGTGACACATAAAGGAGAAAAGATTTATAAAATGTGTCTTTTGTTGTTGTTTCATGCTGTGGAATTCTGAGCCTTCGGTTTAGCTAGGGAAATGGGATTTGAGAGAGCAATGCTTGAGTTTCAGTGCTGTGGGGGGAAATGAATGATGAAAGGTTTACTTGTGGTGCAAGAGTGATCAAAAGGCTACAAGAGATTGATTTTTGTGTCTATCATACTTTGCCTTTTGTCCTGTTTTATAGACAAACCAAAATCTGTATGCACACATATATATATATATATAGGGGACAACAGACTGCACACACTTGTTAACTTGTTATTGAATTTTGTTGACAAAATGAAAAAAACAAAAAATAACATGTATATTTTGACCCCAAAAAAGTTAACATGTATATAAAACATGTTACTAAATTATTTAAAGCAAAACGAAAGGAGTAAACATAATTTAAATACGGCGTGGAAACATATATAACTATACCAAATTTTATAAGTTAATAAATATATATTATACCAAATTTTATAAAGTTAATAATATTATTATATTAAAAGTTGATTTAACGATTTATTGTTTGACTATGTATAAAAGTTTTGCATCTCATATCAACTCCCAAAACTTGAGAGCGATTTAGAACAATCCCACGCGCAGTCCTCGCGTGTGATCCGCGTTGCATAAAAATCGCCACCCTATATAGTTAACGGATTTCGGCAATTTTTGGCAAATTTTATAACTGAGCCCAATAGATGCACGTGGGCCGACCTTTTTGCCCTTCCCATATTAAATGGGCTTTAAATTTGGACTAATCAAATAGAATGGACAGAACCTACTTAAAACTGAAACCTAATTTTTAGCCCATATCTACACATAGTTACATAATCATGAAAATGATTTTTTTTTTTAAATTTAAAAAAATGGAGAGAGGATGGGGTAGTTGAATAATCACTATAGCTCCTTAAATCTCTCCATTTATGGCTCCCACTGTGCAAAACATTCATTCCACATGCAACAACCTTTCTCTGAGGATATTCCTCTTTAACCAAATGGACCCTTATTTTATAAATTTAAAGTTTTTTTTTAATGTTAAAGTGTAATATATATATATATATATTTATATAACGTTCATGTATACAAAAGTGTAATAATATTGGGGCAAAATTTTTTGCATTTTATCTATATTTAACTAGATATGCAATTTTATTTGTTTATTTCTGATCAATGTGTATTTCTGATAACTAATGTATATATTAATTACTCTATCAAGTTTTATTTATTTGGTTAAAAATTCATTCTGTTTGCCTAGACCATTCGGGGTTTAATTCATTAGTTGTTTTAGAAAATTATGTATTTAAGTCTCCTACCTTAACAAAATAGAAATATTAATCCGTGAGTGAAATAGTAAAACTAGTATTCATATGAGCATTAAATATGTTTGTACGTATATAGTTATAAATTTTCTTAAAAAGTGAGAAAATATAGAGAGGTCCTTGGGGACAGGCATCCCCATCGAGAGAACCGTATACATTAAGTTCGAACACATTTAAATGAAATACAAATTATTACTCCATCAATAGCTACGGTAATAAATAGTACTCTCTCCGTTTCAAAATATAAGATGTTTTGAAATTTTTTTTTTTTTCAGAATATAAGATGTTTCATTTTTTATATAACTTTTAGCTTTATTGAATTTTGTGTGACCAATAGTATTTCACAGTTTTTTTCATAATTAGCTAAATTGTTTTTATTTGATATATTAAATGATATTTTTAAAAATAAAAAAAATTTCTTAATATACGTGATATCACCTAAAATATCCTATATTTTGAAATTGAGGGAGTAATATCTTTTTCCCACGTCACAATAAACATTTAGCCGATTTTGCGCATAAATTTATAATGAAACATCTCTACGATATGGATTAATTTATAAACTGAATCCTTAACCCAAAGTAGGCGGTGAATTCTTTTAGAAGTTTCCAAATTAAAAGACATGGTTTAATAGCTAACTATTTTTTTACTGGTATGTTTATAAATTTATAATTCTAATTTGTCCTTCACTGGTATGTTTGATGAACAAGAAAATAACAGAATAGTCGAAAATGAAAAAACAAATACTGTTTAATACAACTAGAGATTACTCAAAAGAATCATCATAAAACATTAAATGTTGATTTTAGTATATTAATGACATTGGTTTAGTTAGTGATATGTTCAACATGTCAATATATAATGAAAACAATTTTTTTATTTAAAAAGATTATGTTCTCATAACAAGAAATATATATATATCAATATATCATTTGTCTCTGTATATTCAGTTTAATATGGTTTGTAAATCAGAAACTTGAAGCAAAATTAATTGAGTTGAAATCCAGATTAAAGTACAAGTACGATGTCATATATGTGAGCAAATAATTAAATTTCGGATTGAAAGAGTTTAGTCTAAATCGGTTTAAGCTAGTCAGATGACTCCGATTGGATACAAACTTCAAAAATATTCATGTTCTATATATTTATCAGATGACTCAGAACGAACACATTATTAGATAGAATTTACATACATGACCGACCGTTTACAGAAGAAAGACTGAATGCTTAATGCACCACCTACACAATAAGTATCTTTCACAAACATTTTGTTCACCGGCATATGTATATTTCAATTAGAGCCTACCATATTGTCTCACTTAATATATAATAGGAAAAAACCAAAACAATGGGTAATAAAATAGATTAATGCATGCGTTTCACCGAATTTCAAGTCCTTGGTTTTCGTTTCTTCAGGAGCGAAGGAGCAGTCAACAGCTTCCATCTTCACATATAGTATTTAATGAAACATTTAGGCTTCGAATAGTAATAGTTTTTAGATGGTTTTTTATTTTTGATTTTCCAAAAACTATTTAATTAGTCAATCAAGATTATTGTTAACGTAGTTTCTCTAAAAAATAGGTAATCTAGATTTTGGTGGGTTTTTAAAATTTCTAAACAAAATCCAAAAACTACTTTGATGAGATTTGGGTTTGGATTGAACGATTTATTTTTCTAGTTTTTTATTTATTTTGTTTTCTTTCTTTTTAAAAAATCTAAAAACTAAAAACCAAAATCCAAAATCTAAAAACCAAAATCTATAATCTAAAAACCACTTAAAAACCCCCAACCATTCAAATGATACCAATACATCACTTTTATTATATACTATTACCTCCGTTTCACAAATAGTGTCATTTTATACTTTTCACACAAATTTTTAAAAATTAGATTATATAAATATATGCTCTTATATTAATATGCCACTTATTAAATGAGATTGCCTTAAATTAAAATAAAATTGGTTTTAGATAGAGAATCAATTAGAATTTTGTCGCATTGATAATGTAAAACGATATAATTTTAAAAACAAATATTTCACTCAAAATTACATTTTTTATGAAATGGATGGAGTATAGATTACGAGTTTGGAGTCTATGGACCCACTCGACATCGAATTTTGATACATAAATATATATATTTAGACAGATATTTAGTATTCATCTAAATTTTTATTATGGGGAAACATAGTAAATGTTGGATTTTGGTGAGCAAGAATAAACGATTTGACTGTTAGAGAGCAAACCTGCTCTATTCGGTACATAGAATTTAACATTTTCCTTTACCAGTCGCTGCAACTTATTCTTGAGATAGATTTTGGGAAAGCAAAAATGAGTTTGTCTCTAAAGAATGCTAAGACATTTAAGTTAAAAACAAAACTTTGATCATGAAAAATCTAAGGGACTAGAGGAAGAAGGATGTGGTTTTAGATGTAGGATTAGGAGTCTCTAATATCTATTATAATATAGTCTGGAAGATGACCTCTATATATATATATTAATTATTTATGTGGTCAAGTAACATTAATTAATCACTTATCGCAAAAAGACAACCTTCTTTTTCTGCATAGAACATGAACGACGAAGAAATCCATGCATTCGAATCTTCAACCATTTTCATTTCTTAGAAATATCTTTAAAAAATTACAAATTCCAAAACATAGTGATTTAATTAAAAAAAATACTCCTACAAAACTATATTCAATAACTCATGGATCTCGAAAGTCGATGGGATAGCCATTGAAGCAAAAGAATTACAACAGAGAGAAACAAGATCATTAACTCTTGGCCTCATATAAATGAAGGCTAAGGATTAATGATCCATATCTCATAGTGTGACCAACCAAAAAGAAAGAAGTAAACATAAAAATCTACTAAAGTAGCTACAGAGATTATTTTGAGACGATTGGAAGCAGAGATTGAAGAATCTCAAGGCAATAATTTCTTGAAGCTGGAAGAGAGACAAGACAAGACACGTGTTCCTAATTAGTTGATCAGTTATGAAGAGGATTTGGACCTGTGTGAACTAATCTCTTGTCGTCTTCATAAACATCATCTCTGTTTTCTTCTTCTCGACGTGGACCCGTGAATGACATTGAGGCTTTGGGAGCTTGAAACGACGACGTTTCATGGAAAGGACCAGCCTTTCTCGGTGAAGGGTAGGATTGGTAATACTGATCAGGAGAAAGAGCTGATGAAGTCAAACTAAACTGAGCAAACATCAAGATTCCCAAGTAGAACACAGCGGCGGAGGCGGTTGTGGTGGTGGTTGGTCTTCTTCTTCTTCTCCTTCTCCCTACAAAAGCTTCCATGGCAGTTTGATTTGAGTGAAAAGATAAGCTATTTATGGGTTTTTTGAGAAGCCCATGAGGTTGTGAAAACAGAGTATTTCAGTATGTATCTATCTTTCTCTGTTTTCTTTTCACAGAAAATATAAATAAATTTCCTGGAAATGCAGAGCAGGTTTTGGAATCAAGAAACTGAGGAGAAAAATGGGGTTTTAGTGATTATAATAATAATTTCATGAAAAAAGAAAGTGATAACTTTGAGTAGTAGTAGAAGAGGATAAACCCAAAAGACAAAACTCTTTCTTTGTGTTTGAGTGAAGTCTAAGTAACAAAAAAGTTTGTCTGTGTCTCTTTGGATAATGAGAAAGAAGAAGAAGAAGAAGTAGAATAAGGAGAAAGATGAATATATATTTTTATTTTATTAGCTTTCTGTGTTCTTTAGTTTGAATCTTTATTTTATGGGTCTTATCAAACGATCTTGACCCTTGATTCCTGGGAGAACCTTCTCTCATATCTGTACTACTCAGATCTTGTAAACTTTTTTTTTTTATATATCTAACCTCCAGTGCTTTGATTGTTCTCTCTACTTAAAATTTTAATCTATTACTAATAAATACTGCAATTAATTTTCAAATTCTGCCATGTTGCTTGGGACAGTTCAGTATTAATAGCCGTTGTCCCCGGGAAAAATAATAAATAAACGAATTTATGTTTTCTTAGAGAAGAAAGAGAGAAAGAAGAGTAAAATCATATTGATGTAATGTAGAAAGTATTTTTACTAATTAAAGCAAAGTAGCTTTTAATGGAAGATTACCTCAGACCTTAGTTTTGCTAAATTGAAAAAAAAAAAATATACCCTTGTTGCAGAGATTTTTTGCTTCTTGAAGACAAGTGATATAACCTCTGTTCTCTGTTTTGTCTCCATCTCTCTCTGTTTTCATTCATGTCTTCTTCTTGTGCTGTCTGTCACGATAACTTATTCTATTTTCTTGCTTCTTCTATGTCTCTGCTTTTCAACTCTCAGAGAAAACCATAAACAGAGTCAAAACTCAGTTTTTGATCAGTGTCAATAGCATCTAATGACTGACATAAAACATTGATTTCGTATTCACTAATTTGACCATTCTTTTATTTCCTGCAAAAAGGTGTGTAAGTAGTTCGATTTCAGCTATTTTTACATCGCCAGAGATACAATACAAGACCTTTAAAAATCAATGGAATATCCTAACAATAAGATAGAGATACAAAACCCATTAGTTGGCTAAAATGTGAGGCAGTCAAAAGATGTACATAATTAATGAGGCAATTAAAGATCAAACAAGCATTAATGAGTATAACGTACAGATTAAGTTAGCTTGTATCCACCTTAATCAGTAGAGTCTCTCTGTTTCAGGCTTCTGACTTGTGCAGAAGATGTAACAAAAGCTTCATGATTTGTTGCCATATGCAAGTTTTGTGGATCAAGAACTTGGTTTAGCATCAACGGGTCTTTTGAATCTATTCAAAGATTCATATATATTTAAAATCTGTGGATGCATTTCTCATAAGACCTCTAGATCAACAAGTGAAGTCACCAGAACTCATTGCAAGAGCAAACACCATTTCTAAAGTGGTGAAACCTGTTCTTGTCTCTCATGATGATTTCTCTCGAAGTAAGCATGGAAACAAACTTGGAGAAAACGTGGCAATCATCACAGGTTCTCAAGTTCTTCATAACCCGTATTGGATGTTCCGCTCTCCCACTAATGAGTGCAAATGCAATAGTGAGCTTCTCACTGTGATGACTGAGAGAAGATTCTTTTTCCTCCATTTCAACATCATGAAACACGGAACTCGTCTCGGGAACATATCCCATGCTCCTTATCTTCTTCAAGATTTCCTCCAATTTCTCATATATCGCCTTTGACTGCGGATGTGATTTGTCTCCTCTATTGAAAAAGTGGATTTTGCCGTCAAATTCAACGGAACTATAAGCAGCAACCTTTTTAGTGCCGAGCTTCCTCATTTTACTCCTTACTTTGTCAACACAATCCCATTTACCAGCAGCTGCATAGATATTAGACAGTAGTACATGGTATGAACCAATATCAGGAGCTGTTTCTACAAGAACGTCTGCCACTTTTTGCCCCAATATCATATCACGATGAACTGCACAAGCACCTAACAAAGCTCCCCAGATACCGGTATCTGGTTCCATTGGCATGGTTTTGATAAATTCATAAGCCTCCTTTAGACGACCAGAGCGTCCCAATAGATCAACCATACAGGCATAATGCTCTTTTCTCGGCTCAAGATTCTTATCATTCGATCCAACCATGAGACTGAAATACCTTTTTCCTTCATTCACTAGTCCAGCATGGCTACAGGCAGATAGGACCCCGAGAAATGTCACATAGTTCGGTCTTAGTCCCTCTTTCTGCATCATAGTGAACAATGCCAAGGCTTCTATGCTATCTCCATTCATTGCATATCCTACAATCATCGTGCTCCACGAAACTACATTCCTTTGTTTCATTTCGTCGAATAACACCCTCGCGGCTTCTGTGCTACCACACTTCAAATGCATATCAAGCCTTGCGTTTTCGACTATTATGTTACAATCAATTTCTTGTTTCCTTGCGCGATCATAAATTTCTTTTCCAATCTCCAAAGAGCCTAGCTGACCACAAGCAGAAAGCATACTCACGACTGTAAAAGAATCAAATTGAACAGCATCCGCACACATTTTGTGGTAATACTCAAGAGCCATAACAGAGTTCCCAGTTTGAACACAAACTGCAAAAAACGCATTCCAAGCCACTAAATCTTTGACTTGCATTGACTCAAACAAGAACTCAGCTGAGCTCAATTCACCAAACTTCATGTACATCATCACCAACTCAGTTGCAACGATCCCAAGACAGTCAAAACCATTTTTCACCACATGGGCATGAAGGGCAAAACCACAGGACAAAAACCCCAGCTGAGAGATGGCCTTCACAACAAACGGGTAAGTAAATTCATCAGGACGGACACCAAGATCACGCATTTTCTTATAAAGTAGGAAACTTTCATAGGGTAGCTGGTTTTTAACGTACCCTTTGAAAAGGGTGTTCCAAAGGAAGATCCTCGGCTTGTGCATTTCGTCGAACACTTGGCGTGCGTAACACATGTCACCTATAAGTACAAGATTCTCTAACAGCTGAGTTAAGAGGCTGTTCTTTTCAGAGAAACCTGTCCTTAGTACAATCGCATGTATCTTCTTAAGTTGCTTCGTCTTTGAAGAGCTTGCTCGTAAAAGCTCGGAGAGCATTTGCTTTGTTAATGGCGTTTGTTTCGCAAGCATTTTTTGTTTTCTTTTTCTTTTCGTTTTTCGGATCGTAATTTTAATTTTCAAGTATGTTAAAATGTAATATACTCTGATTTTAATAAAGCCCAATTTCTATAAGCAAATGCCCAATTACTGCGAAGAAATTTCAATAACTATGGGCTGAAAGACCCAAGGATCAAAAGAGTCAAAATCGTGATTTATGAATAATCGAAATATCTCCAAAATCAACAAAACACATTCGCGGCGTTAGCTAGTAAAAACAGTTTAAAATTAGATATCTCAGAAAATTGGATAGTTTTTATGTTTTTATTTATGATTTATATAGTTTTTGAAACTTGGATAGTTTTAGAATAGTTTTTAAGAGAAAAACAAAAAATTATTTATTTGAAAACTATCCTAAAACTACATAAATTTTAAAAATTACATAAATCACAAATAAAATATAAATACTACCTTATTTTCTAATTTTCTCTTTAAAATGATCTCGATGCTAATTCGGACGTTTAGAAAAATATTTGTTTTCTTTATTAAATGTGTATATGTATATTAGTATATTCATCATATAAAAGTAACATAGTTGGTCTAGTTTATCTGAAGAAATCTATTCATTTAGTGCGTTATTGATTGTTCTGGACATGGATGTTAAAACCCATCAACATATTAAATTCATTGTCTAATATTTTCTTCTTAGATCATACTTTTATTTATTTTTGTCGATGTGACAGCAATAGCATGAAAAACGTTCGGCCAATAATATTCACTTCTTATTTGATTTTAGCCTTTATGTCTCCTCAAATTCTGATTAATTCTTTTTTTATAAACGGTCGGAGTTCCATAGAACCAGTTTTAATTCAATTTAAATGATGTCTCTTCATCCCAAAAAAAAATTTAACTTCCAAATAAACTAATCCTTTGTGCTACAGTAACCCACCAATTTTGATTATTTGTCATCGTCTTTACACATTATCCATGGTTTCACGGGTGTTCAATCAGGATTTCAGTCCGGTTTGAGTTAATATTTGTTCTTTTTTTTCTTCCTTTTTTGATTTAAATCCAAAGTAAAACATTATCTAAAATGAATAGTTACGTACGGGTTCAATTCATACTCATATTTTACTTATATAAATTCTTAGTTTTCTAAAAAATTACATTTTCCGTTTTAATATATTTTTAATATACCCAATAATTTTTTTAAAGCATGTTGTAAAAAATCACTTTTTTAAACAGTCCTTTTCAGCCAGGTATCTTTCGGATTCACCAATTGTATTAAAATTTGTAGAAAGACGATAGTGGTTGTTACCGGCTCACTAAAATATGTTATTATGGCTTGATAACGATTTATTTTTTTATAACGATTTTCTACGCATTTAATATATTGTTGGCGAGGATTTCAGCGAAAGTGTATGTATATAAATCCAAATTAATGGTGTACGTTGGGAGTTCAACAAATAAAATTATACTGCCTCCGTTAAAAAAAATATGAATGTTTTGATTACATGTTAAAATTGATAAACAAAAAAAAAAATTACATTAAAAACACAAAACTTCTATCTTTGTAAA
>VBRH01000767.1:13682-26925 GCA_014578085.1 Cardamine resedifolia | reverse complement strand
GTTGGCTACAGATTCTGAAAGATGCAAGTAGCCCTTTTTTACGTTGTTTACCTTAGTTACTGGGGGGTTTCGGGGAACCCCACATTGGTCTTCCCCGAAACCCCCCAGTAACTAAGGTAAACAACGTAAAAAAGGGCTACTTGCATCTTTCAGAATCTGTAGCCAACTTTTGACTTACCTTCGAATATCTTCCATTCCTTAATCTGACCACTCTCAGATTATCTGCTAAGTTCTTCTACTTGTGTATTCATTCTTTAGAGGGACACAAGTTCTCACTGCATAAGTCGAACAAGTATACGGTCAAGTATACTTGGATGCAGATCAGATATAAAATCCATGTTGAAGTGTCCTCGTATGGAAGTTTATTTCTTTTTGCTTACCGAGTCGCCAACAATTGTAACTAGCATACCCTTGTTTTAATATGAAAAGAAATAAAGAAAGATAAAGTTATCCTCAAAATTTATTTTATGATTATTGTAAGTTTACATAGTCCAAAAACAGGTGTACAGTTTAAGTGCTAGATTACATTTTTATTAATGGTACAAAAGCGTGAAAGTTTCTGGGAATGTGAAAGATCCCTATAACTCACAAAAACCTATGGCTAAGAAAACTCAAAGAGAGTATAAGAAGTATGTTGGTTTAGTGTCATTCGATGTATCGTCGTGTGGGGTCATTTAGAGGCTTTCTTTACGTATGATCCCTTTTGCCACCATGAAATAATACGAAACCACGTATATCAACACTAACAACAATGCCGCCACCCACAGATTTATCCCAACTGCAATTTCATCATCAAAAACAAAAGTTTTTAGGTTAGGTTTCTGATTGGAAACCCTTTTTCTTAAAATGGAAAGAGAATAATAGGAGAAAAACTGGTAAATATACATACGTTTTTCACTCTTTCCTTCAATCACGGTTAGCCTTACCCTTGAGTCGAAAGATACTGACACTAAGCACCTGCAAAACCAAACCCCAAAGTAACACTTTTGAGTGATTTCATTTTTGTTGCTTCAGAATTTTTATCTATTTGTTTGTTTGGAATCATTGAATCGGTAGTTATACAATAAAAGATTGATCCTTGATGAGAAGAGAAAAACCTTGAATCAGGGGAGAATGTCAATGCGGTGACCAAACCGAGATGAGCTTTCTTGACGACTTGGTTAGTTTGCATCTTTGTCGAATCAATTATCAAAACATCTCCTTCGAGGGTTCCTCTGCATTAAGAAAAAAAATATGAATTGACAACCAAAAAAAATAGTATTCACTTTGATCTGTTTGGCCCCAAAAGTGACAAGGAACAAAAACTTACATAGCAACAAGCTTCCCATCAGCTGAGACATTAAACGCAGATATAGAGTTGTTCTTTATAAGTTTTGAACGTCTTCTTCTCCATGTTGCTGTATCCCATGTTATAATAGTCCCACCACGTTCTACACAAAACAAATCAATTCTCAATCGTATGGCCGAGACAAAAGGGAATGTTCTTGCACTGTCAGAATATATAAGTTTACCAGTGTTTGCAGCAATGTAAAGAACTTCATTGCCTGAACCATCAACGGAGAATCTACAGGAGGCAAACATCTCGTCCTGCATTTCAGTATTTTCAAACCCATCAGATCCAATACAATAATGTTGGGATTTCATATATAAAAAGAGCAAAACCCAACAGACCTTCTCTTTTGATAGACTGGCGACGGCAGCAGAAGCATTCACGTCCCAAACCCGACAAAGTGGAGCTCCAAGAGATACAAGAAACTTACCACTTTCGCTGCAAAGGTGAAAATATCACTGTCAGAATATCTGTTTGTTCAAAGATGATCCCTTTCTCATCGTTCCAGATAATTTCTCATTAATTTGATAGGAGAAAGCAGACCTGAAAGTGAGGCTTTTAACTGAAGAATGAGCCTGAGACTCATTAAGTAATGTTTTCATACTGGGCCATTCAAAAACCCTCAAAGTCCCATCCTGTACAAAAAAGCATAAGAAGAGAACCACCACCAAAGTTTCTTTCTCTGTTATTTAGATTGAATCTAAAGATCCTTCCTACCTCCGCACCAGTAGCAAGCACAGAGCCTTCCTGATTGAACACCAAAGACAACTGTTGTCCAACATCTTTTAACTCTTTAATCACATCCTCTGACTCTTCACCAGCCTGATCATCCTCTCTTGGCCTCATAATGTTTTCCCAATCAAACAATCTGTATATATCAAGTGCACTTTCAAAATCCTAATAGCAAAAACCACACTAATTCCGAAGCTAATGAGCTATGAAATGGAATGAGATAAGTCACCTGCAACTGTTAGGAAATGCACAAATAAGACCACCTTCCCGAGGATGAACAGCCATCCGATAAGGCAGACCAGAGCCAACCACAAGCCTACCTATCTGAAAAAAGATAGAATTTTTTTCAAATGTTATACACACTCAGAATTTGTGAATTCACTCACATAATGAAATAATCGTTGGCACTTACAGGATGTTCTGAGAGAGAATTGTTTTCGAGATCAACACGACAGATTAAGATCACATTAGGGATTCCGTTTCGTCCATCTCCGCCTCCGCCGGACAAAACGATGTAGCTCCCGGACGAGGACGATGATGATGATGATGACTCGCCATCATCGGGATTCTCTTGATCCTTTGCGATTTTAGATCTGACAGCTAACTCCGGAATCCATTCGGCGGCGTAAATCGGTACACCGTAAGTCTGCATATTCGACAGTTGTTGATTCGTCTCTGTGCTTTGATTCGCCATTTTCTTATTTCTCCTGCTGTCTCTGAGTCGTCGTACAAAGAGAGAGACTTCTTACGTTGAAATAAAGCTTAATAGGCCCATTATAGAATTTAACATATGTTATTGGGCCCATCTACATATAAAAATGGATAATTTTTATAATTATGCTGAGAAGATCAAGTTTGAGCTCTATTTAGTATTTACTCAGAGATGACGATTATTGAGCTTAGTTTTAAGTTAAAACAAGCAAAGCTCGGGAACTGATAGGCGCATCAGGACATTAATAATACAACTTTAATTGCATGTCAAGAATAGTTTTGAACCTGGGTTTCGCTGCAGCAGAACGTGGAAAATGCTTGTATTTTGATCTAGACTCTAGAGTGATAACATGTTCTACGAGCGTATTGACAAGAAACTGAACAGGATTTGGTGTCAATTAACGATAAGGGAATATGAATGTGATGAAAATGTTTTTGTCTACCTAATCAATCAAATCGTATACGGGTCATACTCTTGGATAATAAATGAATACTGAGACGATTATTGAGCAAGAATAAACAAAAGCAAAAGAAAAACCCATATAGTCCTAATTAATCTCCTTAATTAGTCCTTATCCTAAACACTTGTCGTTGATATTTCTCAAGCACAAACATTTATAGAGCCGTTGGAAATAAACAACCTAATTAAACAAATTTGACGGATGTAACTGGCCATCAACATAAACAAATTCCCCCAAAAATCCTAAAACCCCACGAGATCTCTTGTCCTATTGTCTGTTTGCTTTACATGGGAACGTTTTCTTTATTAAAGAGGAACTTCGTCTTCTTCTTCTGAGACCAAGAAACAAGAATCAAGAACATATTTTACGTACATGGGTGAGTGCATGTGTTGGAAGATGTTGGAAACATATAGGCAGCTTTGATATTCCATCCATCCACGTCACAATGCCCCAAAATTAATGAGAGGGTTTTAACAAGAAACAAAAATCAAGAGCATATTTTACTTACATGGGCGAATGTAAAGCCCGGTGCTGTTAAGTAGTTGGATACGTTGTTGACAACGTTGTTGATAGTCGGCCTGTGTCGGAAACACACTACCAACTATGATATTCCCTCCGTCAACGTCACTACCACTAAGTTTCTGCGCCTCGTCCGTTGCGTCTTGTCCCCGGATATCAACATAAGCAAAGCTATAAGAAAATCAACAAAGAGTTAGCATATAGATTTATTAACTAATTGAGAGTTGGGACAAATTGGAGGAAGAAGCCACTAACCATATGCCATCACTTTGGCCGTGTCCAACAACAGTAACCTCCGTGACCTCTCCACATGAAGAGAAATGTTCACACAGCTTGATCATGATATCAAGCTTAGGAGCACAGGTATCAAATCCGAAAACAACCATCCTAATAATTTGACAATATTATCAATATATGACAGGAACACATCTTATTACATCTTAAAAAGAATAATATCAATCAATTTACCGGCGATCTTCTTCCTCCTTCTCCTCATCCACATCATCATCGTCGTCATCATCATCATTATATGTATAATCCAAGTAATTTTCACGCGCAACTACTACCTTCCATCCTCCCACGTAACTTCCACTAAGTTCCAACGCCTTGTCCATCAAAGAATATGGAGGCAGAGCTGTAAAACACAGGTTATATTTACTAGCTAGTTAGCTATTTAACTTGAGGAAGAAGCCACAATTAATATATACAAACCTCTCGAGAAGACCCGTTTCTAAGTCTCTGGAAAGTAAAACATCTGTGATCTTTCCACAGGGAGAGATATGTTTGCCCAATATGAGCTTGACATAATACGGTTGAAGCGAAGTGTCATATCCCTCAACGCTAACAACGCTACTGCAATAATTTGATTGCACCAGAGATATTATTATCAACATAACAAAATCGAATTATCAAAAAAATAATAAATCAATTTACCGGTGGTTTTGATTTGCTGCATCACTACCTTTCAATTCCATCCCCTAATTAAGCACATCAGATCTGATAAGAAATTCTACTTCTTGAAACCATTAATAGATAAACAGAGGTTCAATAAAGAGTGCGTAAGAAGAAATCCATAAGGAAAAGAAGATTACTTTCATGGCGGAGTCGTCCATCGATGTCATGTCTTGAGAAGAGCAATTGTTTTTCAGTTTTAGGGCTTTTAGGCACGAGGAAGGTTTTTATTTTCTTTTATTTTATTTTTTTTCTTTTTAACATATGCTATTTCATTATTTCTTTTAATATATTATTTATACATAACGGTCCTTTCGTGTATATTTAAGAACAATATCGGCCTTGAATTTAATTTAGGCCTAATTAAGCCCATTTAGTCCAGCCATTCGATCCGAACCTACACCTAAAATTATTCGATTTAAAACCGATTCTAACAGTATAATATATTAATATTCACATCCAAACCAAACCAAACCAAATTTTTATATATTTAAATATATTCTAAATGCAATAATCGATATCCAACTACTAAAGATATATACTTCTTCCGTTTCATAGTATAAGATGTTTTAAAAAAATTTTTATATTTTAAAATATATAATATTTTTTTATTTTTTTGTAATTTTTTATTTTATTGAATATTGTATGTGATCAATAGTACTCTGCAATTATTTTTATGATAGCTAAATTATTTTTATTTATATATTAAATAAAACTTTTTAAAAATCAAAATAACTTTTTAATATACGTGTTTTCAGTGTCGGCCCTGAATACAAACACATCAAGCATGTGTTTAGAGCCATAACCTTTATAAATATTTTCGGGGCCAATATTCTAACAAATTTCAGTAGTATAGATGGTTTACTTAGTTCTCTTTGGCGTGGAGGTCCAGAATTTGACACTATTTTTGGAACAATTTTTTTTTCCTTCTACCTATCAAAATATCAGAGCTGCACTTTTTTTACCTAAAAATATTTTATATTATGAAACGGAGGAAATATCATTTATTCCGGCAGAGAGATATCCTCAGGTACGTAACATTGCACGAGTAAGCCTCTGAGTCAGCTAGTGGGTTTCTTGGTGGTATTGTGTTTTGGTGAAGAATAATTTTCCAAAGACTAAATTTGTTATATATGGTTGAAAATTGAAACTATTGTTTTTTCTCATCATTGCCCTCTTTGAATTTGGCTTTATAACTGTTTTTTTCTCTCATTTATAATTGTTCTTTTGTTATTTGTATTTAGTGCATTTAGCTTGTAAAATTGAATAATAGAAACAAAATAGTATCATTTTGAACATCGTCGAATAGCTTGTGTCTAGGACGAAACTTACAAAACCGACAGGGTTTATTGCAACTTTTGAGTGTCACTAACTCTCAATCACGACATTCTTCCTTTTGAAAAATCTTCATTTCTCTTTATTCTACCACATTTTTAAAGAACACTTTGAATTTTGTGATAAATATTTTTCATTTGTATTTTGAGGTAGATATTTAGACAGCTAAATGATTGAGACAATGAGATATTAAAAAAGTTTTATGTATCTCGTCGAGAACTGGAAAATATTCAAAACATGTAAACAACATATTCTTCGGATCTAGATACCTTAAACATGCGAGTTTGTCATTAACTTAGGGGCGTTTCATGTCATATTTCTCAACTGAAATCCTACTAAAGTTTTATAAAAATGGCATATATAGACTATAGTATTGTACTAAATTTGGGAAATTTTTGCATTTATCTAGTAAAAATAAATAATGTTGCTGTTGCCAACCATTCTCTCTTTCTCCATCTTCATCTCCATCTCCATCTCAGTTGCACATGCATGCAACACATCCACAGGCTAATTTATAGTAGTAAACAGTAAAAAAAGTGAGTATTTTACCTTTACTTTCAAATGTTTAACTAGATTAAAAAGTTACATAATCGCAACAAATTTCCACGTACAAATAGATTAAGCTTCAACATATTATTAACTTTTAATCTTATTACTTGTATAATTTTTGTGGGGATTATGTCCTCCATGATCCACAAGTGGAGATCTAAATCTAATTATTGACTCACAAGTCAACATCTTAATTGGTAGAAGAAAGTTTATAGATATTGAATCTACGAAACTACGTAGCTGCATAGTGGTAAGAAGCAATCATACTTGGGAAATTATAATATTGTCATCAAAATAATTACACCCTAATTTCTTATCAAAGCACGTGCCATTTCAAGATTAGCTAAACAGATAACCGGAGCATGGAATCAACATTGCTTGTCGTGTTGGCTTTGTCATCTGAGTTGTTAACTAAATATTTTCACTATTGTGTTGTGTCATCGTATAATTGATATTTAATAATAAAAAATCGAATATATACTATATACAACGTAGATAACAAAGATGCGTTTTATAGTTTTTTTGTTAGTATAAACTTATTAAATTTTGATAAAAACAGAAAATCCTACCTATGATTCTAGATATTTTAGAGTTGATTTTTCCTTCTTTTAATTCGAAAGGGATAAATTCACAATTGCAGATAGATAAATTTAATTGTAACGAGAATATTTATACTATATTTGCACATAATCCAAAAGATGCAATAGAAATTTGTTGAGTTGTTGTTGAATACTTCCATATCTTATACGAATAATCAAAAGTAGAACAAAGGTCACAACATCCTAAAAATGAAATCCTTCTTAGTATATACTAAAATATAGAAATTTAGCCAAAAAAAATTGTTGATCTAGATATTTAATGGATATCTTTTAAGAAAATTAAATAGATTCCATCCATTAAAGAAAAAAAAATGTTGATAATAAAATTTGAAATCAAAGAACAACATAAAAAGAAAGACGGAACTAATAAGGAAAGCCAAAGGAAGAGGAAGTTTGGGCGCATGTGACTGACTGATCGATCACGCCTCCACCGCAAAACCAAATTTAAATATATATAAAAAAAAAAAAAGGTCCACAGAAGACAACACACACTCTCAATCTACCGGCGTTGAACCTTAATCGCAACCGCTTTAATCGTGCCCAGCCGCAGCCGCCGTGGGGACTAATATCGACGTTTTCCTGACCTGTCGCCGCCGGCTATTGGATTTATGATGACGTAAGGCGTTGAAGAAAGAAGAGGGATTGAGATCTGTCGATTTCTCAAATGCTTGCGAAGAATCGGCTGCCTGGAAGCGGCCACACTACACCGTCTCCTCCGGCGTCTCCTCGCCGTTCTCCTCGTTATCGTCACGGCCGGTCTAAAGCTGCCGCCGGTCGATTTCCTACGGTTCAGCCAAGTCGGACCCTCGCTCATCGTCTCTCGTGGATCCTATTATCTGTTCTTCTCCGGCGTCAGGGAATTTTCCTATTCGCTCCTCTCATATATATCTCTTGTATGTTGCTTTACATGGGAACGGTCTCGTTCGATGTTGTTCCCATCATCCAGCGTCGACCTCCGCCAGGATCCGTTTATAAAAGCCCTCAGGTTTATGCTAAGCTCCGTCCTGAAATGGACGCCGATAATTCCACCGCCGATGCGGTGAGTTATTTTATTCAGCTCCATCCACATTGTGTAAATCAGCCATGTTCTTTGTTTTTTTGTTTTCTGCTTCTTCCTTTGACTTTTTCCATAGCTTGTATCTCTAGATTTTTGATTATTAGTGAATCCTTAGCAATTTCCCCTGAATCATTGGATCACGATATGAGGCTCTTAGGGATGAATTAGTATGATTTCTTGATTCAACTTTCTCTAGAAGCTGATAAAATTGGATAATTTATGATAGTTCTCTTTATCTTGAGACATTTAGGTTGAGAAGATACTGTGCTATCAAGTTTAAGCTCTATTTACGTGTAAAAATTGTTTCTGTATCGGCTTAAGCACATTGAGAAGATACGGTGCTATCTTACCTTTGAAACTACTGTTCGATTGGGAGATATTGGTTGAATGAATACCTCCATATATTACAACCGCTACATTGGTTCTGTGGCTACTTTGGCAGCATGTTAGTGTAGATTGCTTTGCCACATAACCACTGTACATGTTTTTTTTTTTTTCATGTATCGTTAACGGAACTGTATTCATCTCAGATATCAACCATTTGGAAACATTCCTATAAAGGTGGGGAATGGACACCGTACGTGACCAAGTCTACTGGAGGTATTGCATTGTTTTAATTTCTTCATAATTCTGCTTCTGCGTCAGCGTTTGTGAAGCATATCTTGTCAAAATCTTGATTAAAATGGAATCTGGAGTTTAATGTGCAAGATTAAAGTGTTCTGTACATTCTGCAAAGTTTTCCCTGGAGCTCAGAATTATCCTGTTTTGTTTGGATCATAATTGATTGGTTGGGTATCTGCTTTTATGTTTATAATTGTAGACTTGCCCGAGTCAAACGGGTACATATATGTCGAGGCCAACGGAGGCTTGAATCAGCAGCGGACATCGGTGGGTTTGTTTATCTTTTCATGACACATGAAATCTATGCATATCGCTCAATCATATCTAGAAATCCTGTTCATGTCAATGTTGTTGACTTATCTCTACCATGTTATGCTTAGATATGCAATGCGGTTGCTGTGGCAGGCTATCTTAATGCAACTCTAGTAATTCCCAACTTTCACTATCACAGCATATGGAGAGATCCAAGGTTTTAGATTGCTTTCTTTTGAAATCTTGTCTTGCCGTTGTTTTTCAAGCAAAGCCATCTTTTGTAGACTGCTTTCTGACAGAGGTTTTTTTTTCAGTAAATTTGGGGATATCTATGATGAAGAGTTCTTTGTCAATGCCTTAGCAAATGATGTGCGGGTGGTTGATACAATCCCTGAATACCTTATGGAGCGTTTTGACTATAACATGTCAAATGTCTACAACTTCAGAGTTAAAGCATGGTCACCTATTCAATATTATCGGGACTCGATCTTGCCGAAGCTACTCGAGGAGAAGTAAGTTACATCTTGTTCTCTATAATATTGTTTTCACATAATAGAGCTGGTTACACATTGTTCTTAACAGGGTAGTAAACCACCTTCTTTTTAGCGGAAGAGATGTTTTGGGGCTGTTTAGCACTTGTCATTGAAGAATTGTGTTGTCTTTGTATGGTTCAGGGTTATACGAATATCTCCATTTGCAAATAGACTTTCGTTTGATGCTCCTCAAGCTGTCCAGAAACTTAGATGTTTGGCGAATTACGAAGCCCTAAAGTTTTCGAAACCCATACTAAACCTAGGAGACACGCTAGTGAAGAGAATGAAAGAGCAAAGTGCGAACCACGGTGCGAAGTACGTTTCTGTACATCTGCGTTTTGAAGAGGTTTGTTCCATGTAAAGTAGAGACATCTGAATATTCCCCTCTGGTCATTGTCATGGCTGTAAATTTTTAAATGGAGAGCTGTGTGTGAGCTGAGAAATATAATAAGCTATATCTACATGTTGCAGGACATGGTAGCTTTCTCCTGTTGTATATTTGATGGTGGGAACCAAGAAAAACAAGATATGATTGCGGCAAGAGAACGCGGATGGAAAGGAAAGTTCACAAAACCAGGCCGTGTTATACGACCTGGTGCTATCAGGCTCAATGGAAAATGTCCTTTAACTCCTTTAGAGGTCCTCATTAATTCTTTACTATCCCACAATATATTAGCATTCTCGGATATCTTCATAAGTTAATCATGCATCAGAATAGTTCCACAAACCCTTGTGAGCAATAGTGCGACTTGTTCTGTTTGGTGAGCAATGGTATGACTTGTTCTGTTTGGTTTATACTTTTGTTGTAAACTCTTCAGGTGGGTTTAATGCTTAGAGGAATGGGGTTCAACAAAAGCACATATATTTACCTTGCATCTGGTCAGATATATAATGGGAATAGAACTATGGCCCCGCTACTAGAGATGTTCCCAAATTTACAAACAAAAGAAATGCTTGCATCAGAGGAGGAACTTGCTCCGTATAAGGTCTGCTTCTTCCCCGCTGTTTGCTCCAAAGTATATTTCTCAGTGATCAATTATTTTTCTGACTTGAATATATGTGTTTAGAACTTCTCTTCCAGAATGGCTGCAATAGATTACACGGTCTGTCTCCACAGTGAGGTATTTGTGACAACACAAGGTGGAAACTTTCCTCATTTCCTTATGGGTCATCGAAGATATTTGTACGGAGGACATTCCAAAACCATTAGACCAGACAAGCGAAAGTTAGCAATCCTCTTTGATAATCCCAACATCGGGTACTCACTTCTTCTACTCTACATCTTCGGTAAACCCTACCAAAGCAAAGCTCCACATTTTAAACCCCCCACATGAATAACATTTGAATTATTCCCTTTTTATTCACACCATACCAGTGTTGCGCTCATCTGCAAACCTAGAACCTAGCTGCTGTGTTATCACTTATTGCTCAAATGCTGTTATCTGTTTTTCCCGCAGATGGCGGAGTTTTAAACGTCAGATGCTAAACATGAGGTCTCATAGTGACTCAAAGGGGTTTGAGCTAAAGCGACCTAATGACTCTATTTACACATTCCCTTGCCCAGACTGCATGGCCCGCAGGAATAAAACAACAACCCTAGATTCTAGACCACCTCCTCCCACCTGAAGAATACACACATTTTATTGCCGGCCTTCCAGAATCCGCTGCTAAAGGCCATGCTCATTCCTTGTAAGTTTAATTCTTTCAAATCACAGAGGACTTGATGACTCGGCCTGCACAGAGTTCTAGGGAGACAGCGTTTGGATCGTCTATTTATCCCCGGGTAGGTTTGCCTGCCGAGGAGTAACAGCCACCAACATTGTTTGATATTTTTTAACACATTGAAGCTGATGTTTCTAACACGAAAGACGAAGTTGAGGTTTTAACTCACATTCGCTAGGTGCTGGTGGGCAAAGAATAGGACAGCGTTTGGATCTTGTTTTCTTTTCTTTTTTTGGTGTTTTGCGGTTTGAAGCGTTTGCGTTTTGTACATTTTGTAAACGCAGACGTCGGAGTCTTTGTGTTAGGAGATATGGTAGAGACGGACAGGAAGGGAGAAGAAGCTGCCCGAAAAGTTTTGTACATTGATTTGGTTGGTTAGAGATCACCGTGTCTTTTTTTTTTCTTTTGTTTATTTAAATTCTTTGGGATAGAGTTAATTGTTTCATCATATTCTTATGATTCTTTCGAGGTGAATCTTACGTTTCTTTTCTTTCAGAAAATAAGTTTCAATATTGATTTGATTCTTTCTTTAATTTTCGCTCCTCTCCGTCGCTCATTATTCATGTATTTTTTATTTTCTAATGAAGAAATGCTGTGTAAGCAAATCTATTAAGTTCTCATGTCTTTCTTTTTGCTTGAAAAACGAATTATTTGTTTAAACTTAAAATAGAATTTGATCGCATATTCTCCCGCAGATTCTCTAATCAAACATGATAAATTACATGAAAATTTTATTTTCTTTATTTATTACAATTAAAATTTTCTAAATAAGATGCTGCTTGCGCGTAAAGGTACGCGCCACGTGGAACTGGCCATGTTTCGCCAACACAGAGTTGCGCGTGGGCAGAGGGGTCTCACAAATAATAAAGAAAGACTTATTTGTTTCCTCGTTGTCTTTTGTTTGACCTTTTGGATAATCTTGTAAAAATTGTTACCAAATAAGGATTTGAAGTAGAAAATCACGAATCAATCTCCCGGCGAAAATCTGACCGGAAACCACCGCCGTAATGGGAATCACCGGAAGTCTAACTCCAGATCAGCTCGAGTTTTTTCACTCTCAAGGTTTGTTTGTATGTAAAGTTTCCCTCGTAAACTACTCGACGAAGCTAATCGATTTTGAATCGAATGAAATAGGGTATTTGGTAATCGAATCGTTCGCGAGTGAGGATGAGATTAAAGGCTTAAGGAAGAGGATGGATGAGTTGCTCAATCAATTCGATTGTTCCGTCTCCTCCATTTTCTCCACTAGAAATCAGGTTTTGTTGATTCCAATCAATCAATCATCTGTTTTTTTCTGGCTTTTGTCTCTGTTTACTTAATCTGATACTATTTTGATTATTGTAGAAGCACACAACCGATAATTACTTCTTTGAGAGCGCTGAAAAAATCTCCTTCTTCTTTGAAGGTCTCCTACTTTTTCTGATGATGTAATTGTATGTGTGCAAGTGCTCTGTTTGTGAGTGAATACCTAGTTGTATAAGTATGAATGTTCTTAACTATTTCATCGCAAATTTTACAAACTCTTGAGAATATCACTACAATCTCATCTCTTGTTTAATACAATTGGAGAATGAATATGAATCATAATGCAATGTTATGTCACACTTATTTTGATGCTGTTTGTGGGGAACTTCAGTCATCTTTTGTAATGACTTTATTAGGATGTAATTTTGTAGAATATCTTTATCCTTGATTCATCGTCTTGTGCTTTTGTTCTTATCCATCTATAAGCTGAAGAGTCTTGTGTTTGAATCTCAGAAAAAGCTTTTGGTGATGACGGGGAATTGAGGCAACCCAAAGAGCTTTCTATTAACAAAGTTGGGCATGGTACTTTCAACGTCTCATCTCTTCCTTTTTTTTTTTTTTCTTTT
>VBRH01000767.1:0-11176 GCA_014578085.1 Cardamine resedifolia | reverse complement strand
TATTGGAGATATTCCCAAAGGTTAGCATTTAAACCTTTTTTTTTCTTCTTCTGTGATTAGATTGTTTGGTGAAAGCATATAAATAAGCAAAGGAAGATTTACCGTAGAAAAGATTTTAATTATTGGCGCTTCCTTTGGTAGAGAGAGTAACCAACGAGCGCAGACATCAAAAATGTCCATAGTACCTGTGTTTCCACCATATTGGTTACTTTTAATCATAGTAATGTAAACAAGTATAGAGATGTTATTAGTCTTTTAACACGATGATCTTTGATACGTTACCGTATTGATGGTGTGCCAACGTTCGAGTCGTTTAATTCTTGATTGCATATCTTCCAAAACATTGTCTATGGAAGACCCATTATCTCTTCTTGGTGATGCTTCCGACACACTGTTACTACTTCCCTTTTTTTTTATGTTGTTGTGTCGAAGCAACAAGGACCATTTTAGAGACATGGAAACTAGAATGAGAGAATTGGATTGGAGGAGACTTTTGATTACCTGAGATTGTATGAATTCCACAAGTTCTTGCAACCTCGCTGCCTGCTGCGTGTGGATTCCACTTGAACTTCTCTGCACTGCTGGTAATCTTTCCAACACTATTTGAAGGTAACTCTTCATTAAAGAAACCGAGAAAAAAACAAAAAAACGGAATTTCATTATGTGTGTAATATGTAAATGAAGATGAAGAAACAAACAGGGTTTCGGAAAAGGAAATGGAACCTTTGTTGTGTATGAACCATCCAGTTTGAGAGCTGAACCAGCAGCCGTCACAGCTTCTTTGTTTGCGCCTTTGATCTGTATGTAAGGACTTGGCACATCTTGGAGATGATCAACCTCAATAAGAATCTTCGAAAGCCCAAAAATAGATACAAAATCGGTTATCTAATCTCAAGATGCTTATTATGCACATTAACCTAAGTGCAATGCATACTCACCTTCCCGTCTTGGTAAATGAAGGCAGAGGCTTCGATATACGCCACTGCTTGATACCTGGAACCAAGAATAGAGAATATATCTTAGCATCTGATGAAATCTGATAACTGTCTAGGATAATAATTGTTTACTACTGAAAACTTTGAGTTTTGGTTATAGAGAAGGCAAAAAACTATTGAGAATGACTGAAGAGAAAAACTTATTTGATTTCTTGCTCACCCGAGATTAAGAAGACCCGCCACAGTACTTACGCTAATGTCGAAATCTACTTTGGGCTGAATGATGAAGTTCCCTTCCCTAATTGGCTGTGACACATTAGAAGATTCATAAGACACTAGAAAAAGAACTGATGAATTCAATGATCAACAAAGCATACACATAATCACAGATTAAAGCCAGACCTCGCGTATAAGCACGGCAAACCTGCCCTCGCAGATTCTAACGCGTATGCAGTCACTATCTGACAACTGACCATTTGCAGGAAGCCCAGATAGCCTGAGGTATATATCGATAAAATTCTGAACAGAACTGCAGAATTTTGTTGAATCAAGGATGCTGAGAATATCCTGATATGGAACCTTATCAACCACATGACGAGTCGTGAGTGTTTCTGTAAATTAAGGAAGCTTGGAATGTGATATTATCTTAATCCTTACTTGTTTATTGCTCTTCAAAACAAACAAAGAGCTCTCGGGAGACAGAACTGGATCAAAATCATTTCGAATCTTAACCTGTATTATTTGGAAAACTGTAAGTACGGATACAGAAATTCATACATATACTCAAGATCCTGTCGGTTGAGTACAATTTTATAGAATTGAGATTGAATTTAGTATTTCATAAACTAATTGTAATCATAAAAAAAAAATAGAGAGTAAGCAATAGTATCAGATTCAAGTAAAGATTGTATAGAACACACTAGTAGGTGAAATCTAGAGTTTCAGGTGTACTCACGTGTGCATGCACTAGATGTGGCTCGATATGTTGCTGGAACATTGGAAATACAGTTATCATTATCTCATTCTGAGACATGAAACGCCCAATCCGGCTTTTATCCCTCTGGACTCTAGAGATAAGATGTGAATGTACACCTCCCACCTGGTGTGTAAAGAGAAACAAAAATCAATATGTTCTTGATAAGAAAACAAATAGAAATGGAACAATGAAGCAGATAAGTTACTTACAACAGCAACCCAAAGGTCCAAAGATTGTCTGATTTCTGGATGCAATGCATAAACCCCCTCGAAGATGATCTGAAAAACGATGTGATGTTGAAAAATAATCAACAGTTACACTGAGAAAGACAACAAAGACAATCACCATATGATATGTGAAGAATATGATCACTGACCACACCACACTCTTCAGAAACTTCTAGTTCCTTGAAACCACATCTGGTGCCAGTCTCCAAGTCAAATACAGGCAGTTTGGTTCTTCGACTGTTCGTTATGTCGGCAATGTTCTGCAAATGAAGTAGATAGAGATTCTAATTCCAATTAGACCAACCCAAATCTGACAGATTACTTTCTCCTTTTACGTTCGCAAACCAAAGTGTTACCTTTGAGAGCAAAGGTAAATCAAGGGATCTAAAGTCGTCATGCTTGAAATCTTTGACTTGTTCGGACTTGAAGTAACTTTCAAGGGAAACCACTTCACAGCCAACTATATTTGCCATTTTATGAGCCAAGCTAGTCTTACCAGACCCACTAGGACCACCTACAATGAAATTTGTGTGACAATATATAATATAGGAAATAGTTTTTAGGCTCAGCGTCAAAACTAAACAACACAAACAGCAAATAAGCAATATTACCTATTCCGACAATTACAGGGGGTCCTTTATTCTCCAACAACGCCTGATAAAATAATCAAAAGCAAAAGAACCCTTACTAGAAAGAACAAAGTCTTCGCGGTGGGAATAACATATGCAAGAAGAAGCAACTTTTTTACTTAAGAGAAGAAGATTCTTCCCATCTTCTTGCAACCCCATTACCTGTATTGCTTGAACGGAAAGCAGCAACCCTCTGTCCAAGTCGTATGAATCAGGCATAGGAACAAGTCGCATATTATCCCTGAAAGAGGAATCTGTGGCTGTTTGATGAGAAAGCCTAGGCATAAGTGCAACGATAATACTACTGAAATACATTTGATAGACGATAACACTAAGAGAGGGAAAAACCATCGACCTTCAAAAAAGACAGACATACCTACAACAGAGCTTACTGAATGAGGTGGATCATAAGAGGTGAAATGCCAAGTTGCAACCATTGGTTCCATTTGGGATTTGGTAGGAGATCGAGTCCAAGGCTGCGATAAATCTTCAAGGCGGGTAACAATGTTTGGGGTAGTTCGGATAGGTTTTGGTGCAACAATTTGCTTCTCTTGGTTAGCAATTACAGGAGACTGTTGCAAAAGAGGAGGTGTATTCAAGCGTGGTACACCTGCAACATGGGTTAGCTTTCAGAAGGTAAGATTCTGTTGCACTGCAGAGCATAAGAAAATGGTGAATTCAAACATGCTACATATATTTTCACTGACCTTTACTTTCAAGGATCAGTTCCAGGTATGATTTGGTGATCCAGGGCCCAGTGATGCCCATTCTCAGAGCTTCAGCTCCCACACTCTATACAAAAAGATCAATTAAAGCATGTATTTTTATATCAAAAGGGATACTGAAAAAGCTAAACTCCTCACAACTGACAGAGATTAAAAAACAGAATTAAAAAATGTTTACTAGACTCTTTTCTGCATTGAAGATCGATGTCATTGTTCTTAGAGAGAATTGAGGGTTATTACCTTCCTATCTGTCCCTCTCAATACCAGGAAAGTCTCTCCAAGAGTATCGATCGTTTCACGTGACAGGGATAAATTACCATAGCTGATAGCGGTTGAAGCTCGCTTATAACTCACAACAACATTGTAGCCTAAAGCTAGCAACCCTCCAAGTGTCATCCGTCCAACCTGCTAGACATTAGAAATGAAATCACATAGAGAAGGAATTGTAAAGAGTATCTTTCAAAACGATGTATGCAAGCTGCCAGCCATCTTGGCCAGATTCCTACTGTTATCTTTTCCACCAACAATAAAGAGCTATTGATACCTCACTTTATTTTACAGAATTAGAAAGAAGGAAACACCCGAGGCTTATTGAAACCTCGGCAGTTCCATGTAATGACTCACCTCAAACTCAGCTTTCGGCCGGATAATGAAATGCTTGTCAACAATCCTTTGGTCTCCAAGCGACAGATAGTACCTTATACCAGCTTGACGAACTTTTATCCAGTCAGTTATTGTTGCCTCTTCGCTTGCAGAAGGAGGTCTGAGGTACATCTCAATAAAACTGAAAACAGCACCAGGGGAACCAATTCAGCATGCATATGATGATCCAGTAAAAAGCTTAAACCATTCACACATACTAGAAGCATTCTTCTTACTTATCCTTCTGCACGTCACTTTTTTGAGCAAATGAAGCTACTATCTGTTACATGAATTTTGGTAAACATAATTTAAAAAAGTCAAGGTAGCGACAGGAAACACAACAATCAGAAGAAACTACATACAGACCTCACTTTTGCATTTCAATTTGTATATGGCTTCCCGAAATGATGAAGCAAAAGTATTGTTGATTCTGATCTGCAACACTCCCAACAAACTGACAAGTCAAACTTCTGAACAGTTAAATGGAGAACAAAAAAAGAAGAAAAACCAACCTGTGCATGATGAAGATCAGGCTCAATATGCTTTCTAAACAATGGGAAAATGCTATCGATAAGGTAATCAAGGGAACACGAATCTCCAATATCATAACGGACTTTAGAAAGAAGGTTAAAATGAACGCCCCCAACCTAATCACAGAGAGAATAAAGGATATCATATTCACAGTTAAGTTATGGTTGTAGATTAGCTAAGGCAATAACTGGTATTGAGGAGAAAATCAAACCACTGCAACCCGAATATCCAGTAAGGAACGCAATCTTGCATGGAGAGCATAGGTCCCATCAACAATAACCTACAATAAACCATAACTAAAAACCATAACAGCGACACCAAAAAACCATAACCAAAAATCACATATCCGACTTACAACTCCAGATGATGTCTTCACCATCTTTGAATCAACACGCTTCTTTTGGTGGAAATCAAAAACCGGAACAAGAGTATCTTTTCCTTTGATCAAATCCTATTTACAGAAAGAGACGAAGTTAGTCAACCTAAGTCATTCTACAGAAGTGTCACTAGTTAAACAATCACAAGTACAAATCTCAGAGATAAGGATCAAAATGATACCTCCAAATTGTGGACTAATGCATCAAAATCTAATGTTTCCAATTCATTTCCATCGTCCATACTATCTCGGTAATCCTCCATGGAAATAACAGTACAGCCAATTACAGATTCAACTTTCTCTGCCAAGCTTCGTGAAACAACAAGATGAAATCGAGAGGATGCTTCTTCAGCAAAATCACAAATTCGACCTAAGCGTAAAAGATCTTTGTTACCTAGATTTACCGGAGCCGCTAGGTCCACCAATACCAACAGTAACAATGCCATCCTTCTTCTCTCTAAGTTCCTGAATGGACTTTACTAACAGGTAATAGCCATGATCGAAAGCCTACAAATATCACTAGAAATGATTCTCTTCTCCCACTAGGGAAATTTCGAAAGGAAAGAGAAGCGTTATAATATACCACATGAAGAGGAAGAGATTGAAGAATCGAAGAAGACGAAGAAGAAGAAGTAGAAGGTTGCTGCTGGAAGACATCTCGTCCTCCCCCTTGGAAAACTCGCTGAACAACCTCGTCGTCCATCGATGATCTCCGGGGAAATCGATCAAGTCCGATGATCCACAAACGGAAGATCGAGAGAGAAGTGTTGGGTATGAAGATCCACAAACAAAAAATTCTGGAATCAAAATGATGAAAAAAACAAATTAAAATTAAAAGAATAAAAACGAGAGTTTTAACTTTTCTTTTGCTTTTTAATTTATTTATTTGGTTTGTTGGTTTTTATGTAATTTAGGAACACTTTGCTTGCAAGCATCAAGTCTCCCGCTTGTTCTTCCCCGTCCGGCTCAACTCTCCCAGCACTCAAATGAAATACCCAAAAACAAAAACAATAAAACAAAACAAAAAAAAAGTTTGGTATAACTGAAATTAACTCTCTGTTTTAGATTAACATTAAGTAAGCTGTGTATATGGGTAAACAAAAGTAAATGTGTAACTATAAATTACGTTTACGTCAAACGAATTGGATATAAATATAGTTACTTTCTTGGCAACTTTGGCACTATAAAACTTTATTATTGCTAGTTGCAAGAAAATTAAATTCTTATTTGTTTATTTTTTTTAAGAGAAAACAATCGGTGTTCATTCTTTTGCAGATGGAACGGTGTTCGTGTTCAAAAAGCTTGGATTAGCAGAGCCATAAAACTTATAAAAATCATCTTCTATATTTAACGTTTAATTAACAAGCTAAGTATCATACTTTACCTTTGGATATACTATCAAAAAAACAAATTTTAAACAAAAAAAAAAAACTATTTTCAATGTTTTCAATATAACACGTCATGCAGCAAATCAGCCCAAATAAAAGGGCAAAAAGTCAACAACTTGGCCCATAAATGGCTTTCACGGGTCAATGTTGGAGGCCCATTAGCTTACTCTATAACGATGTCTAGTTGAAATTGAATTTTCGAAATCCATTATATAAATCATAAGAGTACATCGTTAGGTGATGAGACTTAGGTGGGTGGGGAAGAACTGGTAGGGACTCGAACATTAAATTATTTATTTATATGTAACCGTCTCATCACCTAACGATTAAAAGCAAAATTGTAATAAATAAAATTGACTTACGATTTCTGACATTTTTATTCTAACCATTCAAATAATCTATTTTAATATTTCATTTGAATGTTGTTTATTTTTATTTTAGGTTATTCATTTGGATGATGTATCTGAATAAACTTTTATTTGTTGTTTACTTTTTATAAATTTTCATCTCCACCTCAATGTTTTTAATAAGAAAATGACTAAAATATCTATTATTTAGTTTAATTATATTTAAATCTTAATCAGATTTTTAAAATATAATATTTAGAACCGAAAAAAATAATAATATAATAAAAATGAAATAAGAATAAACTCAATATTTTCAAAAATTGTAAAATGAGATTTTCCAGAAAAACGTATAATCGCGGAATTAATTGGTTTTCCCGCCAAACCCGTGAAATCGTAATTTCAATAGAAAATTGCAAAATAACATTTTTCCGCCAAACCGTGAAATAACAATTTCGACCGAAAATCGTAAAATATCGTTTTCCCACCAAAATTGTGAAATATCACTATCGGCGGGAAATCGCAAAATGACGTTTCCCGACGAAACCTTGACACCTTAATTTTGACGAAAAATCGCAAAATGACGTTTTCCCGCCAAAACCGTAAAACTGTTATTTTGGCGAAAGACCGCAAAATGATGTTATCCCCCTAAAACCATGACATCGTATATTCGACAAAAAATCGCAAAATTATCTTTTCCCGCCGAAACCGTGACACCGTAATTTCGGCGGAAAATCGCAACATGACGTTTTCCCGCAAAAACCGTGAAAGCACAATTTTGGCAAAAATCAAAAATGTTGTTTTCCCGCCAAAACTGTGAAACCGTAAATTCTCCGAAAAATCGTAAAATGATATTTTCCCGCCAAAACCGTGACACCGTAATTTCGGCGGAAAATCGCAAAATGATATTTTTCCGCCAAAACCGTGACACAATAATTTTGGCGGAAAATCGCAAAATGACGTTTTCCCGCCAAAACCGTGAAAACGCAATTTTGGCCAAAATCGCAAAATGACATTTTCCCGCCAAAATCGTGACACCGTAATTTTGGGGAAATCGTAAAATGTTTTTCTCGCCAAAATCGTGAAACCGCAATTTTGGCAAAAATCTGCAAAATAACGTTTTTCCGCCAATACCGTGAATAGAGCTGGCAAACGGGCTTAAGGCCCGCGGGTATGGCCCAAAAAGTATCACCACGGGGCGGACCTAGACAGTGAAATTATTGTCCATCAACTAGTGGGCATAGCGGGCATGGCCCATGCGGGATGAGGGGTTTTGCAGGCTATTCTATTGCGGGTTGCCGGTTTTGCGGGTGAACCGCATTTTGAAGCTTCTGACTGGTATAGAGGCTTTACTATAGGGGCTACAGATGAAACTTCTGACTGGTATAGAGGCTTTGCTATAGGAGCTACAGATGAAACTTCTCTATGGTGTAGAGGCATTGACTCTTATTCCTTTGCTCTTCAAAAATCCTACAAAAAATAGAATTTATCTTCTAATTGTTTTACAAGAAACATAATAAAAACAATCACAAAATACTAATCATAACTCAAGTCATGATTCACGAATCAGAATTCAGAGCCAATATACAAGAAACAGAATTCAACATCAATCGACATTCATCATCAAAGCTTCACAAAAAATCGATCACCAACTTAAGTCACAGACTCATCACTCACGGATCAAAGCCACATTATAAGAAACAGTCATCAGCAATACATCAATCGACATTCATAAAAAAATCAATCACTAACAGAGTCATATTGAAGTTGTAATGGTAAGTAAAGTTACTAAATATATACTCAGTGACAGGAGGATAAATCGATCAGAGCCTTGTTCTTTCTCACCTTTTTCTCTATGATTTTCACTGATTTTCTCTCTTTTCTATGTTTCCAGCGATTTTAACAATTTATTCACCATAGTCTCATGATTATTCAGTTATATATGCATTCATCAAATAGTGTAACTCATGTTTTTTTATAGGATTCATCACGTGATTTTCAGTTTCAGTTTTATTTGATTTTCAGTTTCAGTTTAGATTTCAAGTGATACATCTTTAGTTTTAGTTTGATTTTGAGTTTCAGCTTTGGTTTACTTGAATGTTTGAGTTATACAATTTGTGATACATCTTGAGTTTCGGTTTGATTTTGGCTTCAATGTTTCAGTTTGATTTTTGCTTTACTGTTTTGTGTTTCAACTTTGATTTTGGCTTCAATGTTTCAGTTTCAGTTTGATAAATAAGATTGTGTTTCAGTTTAATCTTTAGCATTTCACTATTCAGACAAATACCAAAAACAATATTAAAGCTTCCAAATAGTATGCGGAGAAGCCACTTACCTGATCACATTGGAGAGTACAGATCATGCAATTCACAGTAGAAGACTCATGGTGATTCATTAGTGTTGGGAACTTTCCTGCGCATCAATCAAAACAACAAGAAAATGAATTCACTTACAGACAATTTTTATGCCAAGACCAAGAAAACTAATTCACTTACAAACAGATTCGATTGTGTTATTGAATAAACTTTCATGCCTTGTTCAAACCTCAAGATTTGCAACAGAACTCGCACCTCCACTTGTATCAAGATGCCTAAGGCTGAGAGAGAGCTGTAGCAGTTTGGAAGAAACAAGAACTCAGATAATCTAAGAATCTTTCTAGCATTTTTGTTTCTTGGGTTTCTGAATAAATTATAGTCCCTCTGAGGATTCGAAATAGCTGCTGCAATGAAGGAAAAACAAAGGTCCATTTTAGAAATAATCTTCACTCATAAGTCTTTATATTGGATCTTCATTTTACTTCATAGTTACTTCAACGCTTCAAGGTTTGTAATTAACACATGGTTAGGCTGAAAGTGTAGATTCCACATGGCCCCTGCAGTCCAAAAGAAAAGCTTAAATTGTAGCTAAAACTAAAAACAACTTCAAAGATAAAAGATAGTTCACTTGTTAAATCTAAAATCTTTGCTTTTGCATCAACAACAACTAAATAGAACAATCTAGACACTGTAACCGAAACCAAAAACTAAGCAATCACTAGCAACAAGTAATTTCAGAGATTAACACTTAACAGACATGCAAAGACCTTGAAAATCGATTCCAAAGTTAAGACTCATAAAGAACTTGAAAATCAATTTATAAGTTAAAGAATCTTGATAATCTAACAACAAATCAACACAGTCAATCCCAATTGGTAAACAAATCAACACAATCTAACAACAAAAGTTACAAAACCGAGAGGATTACAGATCGATTAAGAGAAGTAGATCAATTTCAAGATTGAAATTGGAGATCGATCAACACACAAGAGCATTCAATATGTCCAATCGATCAAGAATCCAGAGCTAGTTTGAAATAATTTAAATCAAACAAGAACAAGAATCAGAAAAAAAGAAGAAATCCAGCAAGCAAACGAGTGAAGAAGAAGACGCCCGCGGGCCGACCCGTATACCCGTTAAACTTAGCGGGGCGGGTATGGACGGTGGTTACAGTGACCGCGGTCCTTGGCGGGCGGACCCGCAACGGGCGGAGAAAGCAGTGGTCGGTGGCGGTCACGCCCATGCGGTGGCGGGCTGACCCGTTTGCCAGCTCTAACCGTGAAACCATAATTTCGCCAGAAATCGCAAAATGATGTTTTCTCGCTAAAACCGTGATATCGTAAGTTTGGCGGAAAATTGCAAAATGTTGTTTTCTCTTCAAAACCGTGAAATCGCAAATTTGGCGGAAAACCGCAAAGTGGTGTTTTCCCGCCAAAATTACTAATTTATTTTCTACATTATTATTGATTTATATATTTTAAAACAAATTAAATTACAAAGAAAATAAAATTAGTTAAGGGTACATTTGTCAATTGTCATTTTTGGATGAATAATCTCCATCCAAATGACTTTGAAAATTTTGCCTAGATTTCAAAACTCATTCAAATTATCCATTTAGATAATCCATCTGAATGATCAATTTTTTTACTAAACAAACATCAATTCCCATCTCCATCCAGATGAACCATCTTAATGAGGAAACAAACAGACCCTTAATTGTTGAGGGAAAAAGTTTTATGACGTAGACATTCGAGCAAGACAAGACCCTCCCCATTATATGGAAGACATAACTGTCTATCGTAACTTCATTAGTGTGAAATAATCTAACAAGAACCAAGTGGTGGTTTTTCAGTGATTTGGGGTTGGGTTGAGGTTGGGTATGTGTCTGTTTTGAGATCCAGGTTCAATTTCACTTGGCCACCCAACCCGCATAATATATGTGCAAAAAGGAAATTGGTCCTAAGGAGGATTAGTCTAGGCATAAGGCTTGAGATTTACCTCCGAATTGCAAAATAAAATAAAATATATATATATATAATAATAATAATAATAATAATAATAATAATAATAATAATAATAATAATAATA
>VBRH01000766.1:19120-34122 GCA_014578085.1 Cardamine resedifolia | reverse complement strand
AAAAAAAAAAAAAAAATACAGACATACAGGGAACTTAATTAAAAACTTGATGAAGATGGGATGTATTGTAATGTAGGATTCACATGAGGGATGCCATTTCATCACATGGAAAATAAATGAACAGAGAACATCTTCTTATGTTTCCTAAATTGGCCATTCACAAATTAATATATTGTTTATAAAAAAAACATAAAAAATATGTTCTGGAACAACCTTGTATATATATCATACTGGGGTTGATGCATCATGTTTGTGTTAATTGAGGCACGAAGGGGCCACATGAAAAAAAAAAAAAAAACCTCTTTGATGTCTTGTTTCGTGACTGACACACATTATACCTTACATCCTATTTGTTAACATTTAGATACTCTTAGTAATACTACCTTACTAAAACAAACAGATTTATTAACATTTATTAGACGTACACTCTTAGTTAGTAATACTACTTCTTGGACGTATTAATTTAAAACCCGGACTCAAGAAATTGCAAATTCTTCATTTTAAACTTGAAGTATATAAACTATATGTAGAAAGATTTAGAAAGATCCAAAGATCTCGTAGACAATATTATGGGGATATATATTAATATGACTGCATTACTTAGGAATATGGTTAAAACGTCAGTTATATATAAATGTGTGATCCTAAGCAGTGTCGGTCCCGAGTTTTTAATGGATAGAAGCAAGAAAAAAAAAATTGGTACTTAACACATAAAAAAGATAGCCTCTTATACATAAAAATCAGAAAAAGTATATTTATGTATTAAAACTTGAGACTTTACCCTTGTGAAAAACTGAAAACACATTCAAAAACTCATCTGAACCAATAACATATATATATATAGACTTTACTCTAGTAGGGCCGGCCATAATTCTAAGTCCTAACATTTATTCTTACTAGAGCAATAGCAATTTTTTTTAATTCTATCTCTCATCACTTCAATACTATGGTTGTGGACCTGTGGTGGTACAAATTTTTATGATTAATATTACTATTTAGTATATGGACCGGATGACATAACTCGATAACTATATGAATTCAGTTGAAACATTGTTAGTATAATGTTCATCAGCATCACTAGTTAATTACCGGTAATTTTTAAATTAATCTGATCTTATTAAGACGAACCATATCTAATCATAAGTATAGCTAGTAAGGCCTCATAAATATGGGAATGGAACTTTCATTAGCGAATAACATCAATCGGACTATGAGAGCAAAACTTCAGATACTCTATTCACAATCTGGTTTCATCTCTACGATACAACAACAACACCACATCAATCTCTTGTGCAAGTTTCATGAAAATCAAACCACTATCTCTTCTTTTTTCAATTGTCATTTTTTAAAGTTGTTAAGGCCCCCAAAGAAAAAAAAAGGCCTTAACAAACATTATAATGTGGAAATTGTTGAGTACATGACTAACATCATTATAATGTGGAAATATATTTTTTGTTGTTTGTAACTTAGGGGACACTGACACAGCATTTTCAAAAAGTTTTGATCTTTGTCAGGTCAGATTGTTTATTTCATTTTCAATAATTTTTATTTTTACTTTTTTATTAATTTATGCATTATACCATACTATAAACATAATGAGCTTCTAGTAAAAATTCAGGTCAAGTCATATTTCGAATAACATTGATTTCAGTTTTTGGAACATAAAATTTTATTTAATAATTTAAAACTATAGTACTTAGAAAATATGCCAGCTTGAAATAAATAAATAGATTGTTATGTTTTAAACGACAACGATGTTTTATAAAAAAAAAAGTTATAAACGACGATGTATAACTTCCATTGTTCGCGTAGAATTTAGGGTTGCGGCATTGTGCATGTGGTCTTTAGAATTGTTAAAAATCGACCGCTTAAGGATAGATGAATCATGAATCTATAACAAAGAAAAAACCTTCAAAGGTAGGTGACGTATCGAGAAGTGAATCACTTTTACATGGGTTTAAGATTTGATACAAAAAAGTAGCATTGTATTTGTAAGTTTAAGATTTTACATGGATTTTAAATATCTAGTGAATATTAACTCATCTTTAACATCCTAAGTGATTATGGAAAAGATCCTCCGATTTTCAAATGAAAAGTAGTCCAGTAAGATGTTAAAAATATAGTAAGCATATAAGCATATTAGGCGTTTATGTTGTTTCAAATTTCGCAATACTTCTGTTTATGAAACTTGAATACCTTAAACTACTAAAAGTAAATTAAAATAAGAGTTTAATGAGGGAAACTGATAGCCCAACTAATTAATATAAAGCCCAATAGAGAGCATGTTCAAAGAAGAGGGCATGGAAGTTCTTATGTTCTAGTGGGCAAAGTGGAAAACCTAATATGAAAAAATGTCTGTCTAAAGGAAAGCAATAAAACAACAATTGTGTGATCATCTGAGAGTTAAACATTATTAACCTAAATATGAGAGTTTTCTTTTGTAAGTAAATCTATATATACAGAAAAGTATAACTATATATAGATATACACATACACGTCATAAAAATATGTATTGTATTGAGTGCTCTTACGTGTTTTAGCACAAGGCCATAGGACATTCCATACGTATGGCGTGGGTCAAATTAGTGGCGCGTGAATCAATATTGGTAATAACCAAGTGGCACTGTGAAAAAAGTTGTTCTGTAGGTCTTAGGGATATGTGTGAAATTATTTAACCATTTTAAAAAATATTTGAAATGATATCATGTTTTATACTTATTAAAAATCTCTGATAAATAGAAAAAAAAATAATCAGAATGGTTAAAGTATGGGTAATTCCTACTTACTTAAAATTATTTTGGTATATCCCAGCTTTTTTTTAGGGGTGTGGGAGGGAGGGTGAAATGTGTAGTGAAAAATCGTTAATAAGTGGTGTTTTTGACAAGTGATTAAACAAAATAGCGAGATATATTGTACAAATTTTTAATGATATTTGTTAAAACACTCATGAAATTTATGTAATTTAAGAAGAAAAAAATCGATAAATACACCAACTTGTATAGGACTTTATACCATCATTTGTTTTTGAGTTTACTGTAATATCAATTCACTCTCACTGTGAGTTCAAACGAGATTCATCCAGATTTGTTAGCTTTTCATTTGCCAATCCAGAAAACTGTAAAATTTCATTAAGCATCACGATCTATTAATATCTTCACAATTGAGCATATCAAATTAAAATGACGGTTTTATTTAGTAAACCAATAACTATGTTTTACTAAACCGTGATTACTTGTTTTGATCTGAATTTGGTTTGGTTTGATTAGATTCAACAATAAAAATTTCTTCTTCTTCCTCGTGATCGGGAAATCCTAATTGTCAAAACAAGATAATCGTTGTTGGTACTCCCTTTTAAAGCCAGAGATTGTTGTTCTTCTCTTCCGTCGTTAAACTTAGGGTTTCGTTCGATTTTAATTAACCAACCTTGATAATTTCCGTTATAATTCAATCCAAAATCTAGAAAATTCTTGTTCAAATTTCGTTGTATGAGACACAAGTTTTGAAGATTTTTTTTTCACAATCGTTCTTCCCAAACTTCGAAATTATATGAGACTCAAATTTGACTAATTATATTACTTTGGTCTCTGTTCTTCACACCGAGAAATAAAAGGTGCCGATGAAGATGGTTGCTGCTGATGTGAATGATGAATCGAACGGTGCCGTTGCGGCGAGGAATGAGAATCTGAAGGTAAAAAGTAATCCGATAGTGTCTTTGGCCGAAGCAAAGATTGATCATTTACGTCTTGCAGCTTTCCTCATTGAATTATTAGAATCTTATGCTACTAAACCGGAGATTCAAAATTGTTTACTTACTCAAGTACAGTTTTCATGGCTGAAGATGTTTAAAGAGTCTCATATAATTACCTAAACTAATTGATTTGATCAACCTGTTTACAAATTTCAGTTACCAAGTTCCAATTTCGACACTCTCTAGCTTTGTATTGTGAGAGTTTGGTCGTTTTCTCACTCGTTTGACAGCATACAAGAAGCTACAACATACTTCTTTCAAACCTCCGTTGGCAGCATTGGTTACATTATCAATGGTATGCAGGGCCTGCTTATATAGAGTGCAATAGGAAAAATGTCTCCGGACCCAATCTCGTGTCCCCGTATTTTAATAGTTAAGGAGTCTATTTTTTATAATTTTTTTATATATAAAAGTTAAAATATTTTTTTTAAGTAAGATTGCAGAGGACCAAAAAATATATATTTACATGTATATTTTTATTTTCGTTACAAAATCTATACAAATACTGTTACTCATAATTTTTTTTAACAAATTTGAGATGTTGTTAGTTTTTGTGTCAATTAGATGTGTAACCAGATGCGATGTCTAGATGCATTTGTCAAACTCATCCAAAAAGGTTAGAAATTCTATATGCATTTAAAGGTGCATTCAGACTTTATACGCATATGTTATGTCTGGAAATTGAAAATGCATAAAATACCTTCATTTACATTTATCTTCATTTATGTTACTTTTTAAAATATTTATCGTTTTAATTAAAATAAATTAAAAATTTTACACCAAAATTGGGGAATAACTTTTTCGCTAAAAACTTAAATTTACATAATATTTCAACACAACTGTAAATTTTCGGAATTAAATTTTCTAACCAAAATCGTGATATTGCACTTTTGGCGGAAAAACATCAAAATTGTAGAATTATGTTTTTTGCCAAAATTGTAAAATCACCGATTTACGTTTCTGCCAAAACATATAATTTTGTTTTCACACCAAAATCCTGAAATCTTGGAATTGTGTTTATTTCGCCAAAACCGTAAAATCAGGTTTTGAAGGTAAAATCGGGGAAACCGGTTTTTTCACCAAATCCATAAACTCTCGGATTATTTAAAGTGAGAATTTAAAATTTGATAATTTATGAAACAAATATTTTATAAATTTTAATTATTATTTAGTTCTTTTATTTAGATCATTAAAAATATTAATACAAATGCATGCCTTTTTTAGTAATTTGTTTATTAAATGCATCTAGATGTTAATACAAACTCAACAAACAAACAAAAATCATCCAAATGCGATATTTAGACGCAACGTCTATATGCACAAACGAACAACACTAAACAATTACGAAGATACCTCATCTAGACACATCATCTGGATGTAGATGTGTCAAATGGGCCAGCCCCGCGTCCATCTGGCTCGTTTTTGGTGGACAATATTTTTCTTTCCAGATCATGATGGGCTAGCCTGTTAGGACCGTGGTCTATGTAGCTATGTTTAGCGGATTAGCGGACCAGTCCACAGATTTAATATTTATATTTAAAATATTTTTTAAATACATTTTTTAAAAAAATCAAAATTAATAACTTTAAAATAGAAAATAACTATTAATATTTTTTTTTGTAAATGTTATAGTTTTTTACATTAAAATTATTTACATTATCACATATTATATTTTAGTAACTATATAAAAATATTTATTATATAATTTATTTATTTTTATTAAAAGTTATAAGCTCATGGACTGACCCGCTAAATTTGCGGTCTGTTATGGGCTGGTCTGCGAGGTCCACTTCTTAAATGGATCTAAATTTAATATCCATATCTGCCATGTGATGAGCTGTATTGGATAAAGCCTACGAATTTAAGCCCATTTTGAGACTTCTATTAAAAAAAATGTCCTTAAATTATAAGATCTAAATAATACGATTTAAATCATCTATTACGCTTTTGATTCTAAAGTGAACTACTCTTTCTAGACAAATTACCGAAATATTCAATCCAAAAACTGAACAATCTTTAATATAGTTTAAATGGATTAATTTTTTCTATATCCGAGAAACCGAGTCTAAATGCGATCCCAACCGGAAAAAAAAATTGATCTAAAACTCATTAAGAAAAAAGTAATAATATATTTGATTAAAACCCAAACCGGAAAAAAAAAATTGATCTAAAACCCATTAAGAAAAAAGTAATAATATATTTGATTAAAACCCAAATCTGAACCGAAACATAAATTGTACTAAACCATCAACTCTAGATTTGATTTTAGTTTGGATACTATTTTCATAAACCAAAAAGTTCAAAAACCCAAAAAAAATAAAAAACCGAAACCTGAATTGAACACCTCTAGTTACAGAACTATGGATAACATATCATTTATCTTGGTCAATATGTTTTATGTTACTTTAATATGATTTTTTTATTAATTACTCTTTTAAAAGAGATTTGATATCGTAAAAAAAAATAAAAGAGAAATTTGATTAAAAAACCATTCCACCCTCTAAGTGGTATTCTCTATGTTCCAATTTGTAAGTATTTTTTGTTAAAAGTACGGATATTAAGAAAAATATTTTTTATTATCAAAATCATTACCTTTAACCAAATTTTTCATCAAATCATCATTAAAATTTTTTTGAAAAAAAATAAAAAGATGCAAAGATATTTTAATACTTTGACCAAAAAGGTTTTTTTAATTATATTAGATTAAAATTTATTGAAAAGATGCATAGATATTTGAAAAATTGTTATAAAATGGAACAAAATTTTATGGCTAAAAACTCTTACAAAAGTGAACGGAGGGAGTAGATTTTAATGACTTATTTCCCTCAACTATTCTTATCAAATAGATTCAAAAAGAACCAAAATTAATGCCTACAATATTCAGAAAACAAATAAAATATAGTTTAAAATAAGAAAAATTCCTTAAAATAGCCCCAAATGAAAGATTTTGGTCAAAAATAGCTCCAAAAATATTATGAGACATTTATAACATTTTATAATAATTATAATTTAAAATTTTGGCTTTGAGTTAACTATTTTATATTTAGGGTATAATTTTTAGGGGTAGGGTTTAGTTTTTAAGGGGTAGGGTTTGGAGTTTAGGATTTAGGATTTATGGTTTTAAAACTCTAAATCCTAAACCATAAAAGTAGGCATGCGAGTTCAGTTTTTCGGTTCAGTTCGGTTCGGTTTAATTGATTTTTCGGTTAATTCGGAATTTGAAATATCTTCCAAAAATAACCGATATAAATTTCGGTTCGGTTCAAAAAATTGTTATTTTCGGTTATGAAATTTTTACCAAATTGAACCGAATAATTACAAAGAAGACCTAGTACTGTTAATAGATTCGAAGAAGAAGACGAAGAGAGTAATCACTACGAAGAAGAAGACGAAGAGGAACAAGAAGATGAAGAAGTAGAAGATGAGAGACGAAGCAAATCAAGGAGTATAAATTGCATATTGAGAAGACCTAGTACTGTTAATAGATTCGCTGGAGTTGGTGGTGGTGAAGACAGCGTTGGTTTGCTTCGATCTATTAACAGGGAACAAGAGCAGAGGATCCATGGGGACAAAAAGAGAGATCGAAGAGGAAGAGGAACGATGATGAAGGTGGAGGTGAGAAGCGGAGGAAGGGAACAAGAGCTGTGGCGGCTGAGAGAGTTATGAATAATGGAGAAGAGGAAGATGAGGAATGAACCTTATATAGTTAGGTTAAATATCGGTTTTCCGATCGATTATCATGAACCGAACCGAACCGAAGCAATAACCGAAAAAATTAAAATCTCTTCCGATCGGTTTGTCCCTGATAACCGCTCAATAACCGAAAGCACTAATCTTTGGTTCGGTTCGGTTCGGTTCAGTCAAACCGGTTAGGTTTAAAATCCCAGATCTACATAAAAGTGTGAAATTAGGACTAGATGTGACTAAAAAAAATGTGTGCTAAATATGTCTTTTTTGCTATTTAAGAAAGTAGCCCTTAAAATAATGGTACGTTTGTTTTTTCTTTTCAACTTATTTTTTTGTGACCGTAATTATTAAAAATTTGATAATAAGTAAAGTTGTAAACAACTGCAAATAAAAGAAATTTCAATATTATTTGACTAATAATGTATGTTTAATATGTTTAATGGGCAGTTAAAGGTTTTGCAGAAGCACAATAGCACATATTAAAAAATTGCAAACGATGAACTTTAAATCATACATGGGAATGTTTCCTTAATTTTTTGAAAATAATTCCTTCTATTGTTTTCCTAACAAGAAAATGTTAAGGAAAATTTGGTAAAAAATGTTTTAAAAAAAAAGTTTAAAGACCAGTCAAATATTAAGATCAAGGTAACAAAAATGATTCTAGTTGTTAGTCATGTTCTCGGTTTGGGATCGTCTGGTAACAGAAATGTTTTTTAAATGATCATAAAATGTAAATATAATAAAATTTCAAAACTGAACAACGCGAAGAAAAATTGGGAAGTTATAATTAAAAGTTAGCCAACTATGTTGACAAAAGGAAAAGTTAGACAACTATTGATTTTAAATGTTCATCTATAATATAAAATATAAAACGAAAGCATCTGCAGAGCTAAGAGTTGTGAAATGAAAGTTCAAGTGGGGTGTAAATAAAGGAAATAAATTATGACCTTTCTTTTCGCTTTTTCTTCGGCCAAATAAAAATGACGTCTCGTCGTGTCTTTGGCTTTTTTTGAGCTAAAACATTTGTAATAGGCTAATAGCTAATCATGGAATTCATAAATCCTATTTTAAACTTATAGTTAGGTAGTGATTATATTAATTAATAATGTTGATAAAAATTATTATTTGAAAGTAACTAACAAAGAAACAAACATGGAATAAAATGAATGGTAATGGTAGTTAAAATAATTTTTCCATTGATAAATAAATATAACGGGTAAAGTTGCAGTATTATAAAGAATTTCATTGAATGATAATTTTTTTTAACAAAAAAAAAACATTTGTAACGCTAACGCAGATAAATTTCCAGGATTTGTTATACAATTTATATATAAAGTTAATATCCCCGAGAATATTTAAACTCTCTAGCGCATTTCTTGTATAAAGCATTGGGATTTTTTTTATGATATACTCTCTGACCAGACTTTGGTTGTCAAAGGCCTAATGATTCGTCTTTTACAAAGTCAATATCATCGACCTCATCGTGTCCCTTTTTTATCCTATGTATTTAAATTATAAGTATTCGTTTCTCTGAGCTATAATGTTTAAATTATTTATTATTCCTTTTACCCCAATTTGATTCAATAATTTGCAATCTTTTACATTTCAAGGTAATATTCCTTCCGTCTTTGAAAACAAATAGAATCGGGGAATAGTTCTCTAACAAAAAAGAAAACAAAACAAAACAAAACGCCCTCCTCTAGATACTCCAATTATTTACATAGAAAGGCAGAAGTATAATTATTAATGTTTAACAGAGAAAAAAAACAGAATTATTGTTTAAGAGATGATTATGCGTGGAAACTATTTGGAATATGTCACGAATATAATATGAATATGATACCTTTAATTACGCACACGCTTAAGACATGAAATACAGTTAGGGATACATTTGGAAAAATTATTTGAGCACTCATACTTTACATTCACGAAATCACAATATCTCGCATTTAACTCAATGAATATTTAATTTAGAAAAGATTTGATGAATCAGTTTTTATGTACATAGAATTAATTCGGAAAACATAATTCTGAGAGGAACTCCTATATTTTTCGGTTGATCCAATTTTATTAAACTACCGATTTTCTAATCAGAAAATTCATGAAATTAAGTTATAATTTTTCATATGTTTTTTTTCCTTCACTTGCATGTCAACTGAAAATATTTTTAAGTGGGTCATTCATATTAATTACCTTAGATTAAAAAAATGTGGCAAGAAATTTTCAAAATACCACTTTTAGTATGTGGTATTTGTTTTGATACTTTGAAAAACCAAAAACATAACATTGGTACTAGTATAAAGTTTTTGTTTATGTACAAACTGTCGGAAGATTAGTACACCTTTGTAAGTATTTACATCGTTATTTAACAAACAAAAAAAAAAGTATTTACTTCGTTTGTTTAAAAAATTTCTTCAAATGGCTAACATTTTTTTCTAATTTTATTACATTATTGGTATCCACAATTTGAATTCACATCCATATATATATGGGAATTTAATGAAAAAACCCCATCAATTTTGACTATATCTATTTTTAAACTCTCAACTATTTTTTGTAAAAAATCCCCTTAACTATGATCCGTTAATAGATTTGACCCTCCTTAAAAATATTTGTCTACGGTGATGGAAGATTGTTTTGAATGACATAATAAGTCGAGACGGTGGTATTTATCATAAAATAACAAAAAAATTCATAGATACAACAAGATTTTTCAAAGAAACAACAAGATTTGCAGACTTACAGAAACTGTAAACAAGTTGGACATAATAGAAATTCATGCAAGTATGAAGCGGTACCAAATCCTCCCAAATAATCTCTAGGAAGACCAAATAAAAAATTGAAGATTGTGGCTACAACTCATCCAACATAATTTTTAATTTTTTTGATTTGGAAGTGTCTTATGTTGCAAATGGTGGTACTTCTTATGACTATTATTTTTTTATTTGTTAAACAATATTGCTAGATTTTTTTTTCCGGTTTCTGAAATAATATATCGTTCGACAGCTTGAATTATTTGATATTTGTTTACGTTATTGTGTCTTTTATCTTTTAACAACTTCTAAACACCCAACTAAACCATTCAAAATCCACAATAAAATTACCAAACCATAACTCTAAATTTCTGATTTGAGTTTTCTACATGTACTTCATGTTGTTTATTCATTAAAACTGATATTGTTTTATGATAAATCCAAACACCTCGATGTTTTATGTCATTTTGAAGGAAAATGTTTACGCAAGATCAAATATATTAACGGATTATAATTAAATATATTTTTTACTAAAAAAAATAGTTAAGGGTTAAAAATACATGGAACCAAAGTAGATAGGTTTTTTTTAAAAAAAAATTCCTATATAATACTATAAGAATGTGTGTGAGTGTGTGTGCGTGCATTTATCTAATTTCTGTACAAAAATGAATTTAAAATTAACGATTAGAACAAAATCCAAACGACAAAAAAAAGCAACATGTCTGGCTGGCCGCAAAGCCGGAAAGATGATAAAAAGGTATCAGACAGTCCCTCCATCATTGATCCAACTCAGTCTGTCCTTCCTTATTTATACAATTACATTCATTTTCATTGTTTATTAAATTAATTTAAACATATAACCTCCCTTTTTAGTTTTTTTTTTAAAATCCAAAACAACATATTTCCCACGAATTTTTTTTTAGCTGCATTAATACAAAATATCCTCAAGATGCTAAATTCCTTTAGTTATTTTCGTTTACCAAATTTCCTTCTTTTTTTGATAAAATTTGGTTTACCAAATTTCCTTAATAACAGAAAACTTATCTTTTTCAGGCCAAAAATAATAGAAACCAATTTTAATCAAAATATTTTAGATTCGGAAATACTTACCCAATATTTTTTCAGAATATAACAAAATAAAAGAAAACATCAGAGCCACTTTTATGAATTTGTGATCACAAATTTCGATCCATTTAAAGAGATATACATTTTTATAAGTGTATGCTTGTTACATATTTTCTCCATTGATGTTTTAGATTAAAAAAATGAAGATTAAGAAACTAAATAAATTTTATTGAAAAAAGAAACTAAATAAACTATATATATATATATAAACTATATATAAAATATTTTTTATATCTAACTAATAAAATCTTAACTAATAGTAAAACAAACACTAGTAACTAATATAAATAAACACCATAATCACACCCAAAAAAAAACTAAACCCCATTTTCAAATGCTTAAAAAAAAGATAAACTTTGCATAACAATTTAAAAATCAAATAAAATAAAACAAAAATTCCTTCTAATACGTTTTATAAAAAGAAACTGAGGAAGTCAGAAAAAAAAGACACTATTGATGTTTTGAAACTTTATAATTGTAAAAAGTATTGAAAACAAGTAACATCAAATATATTAAAGCCTGAAATTAATGAGCTCATCAAAGTCGTCATTATCATGATTTATAACTTCTATGGGAGAATCAGAATCAGAGACTCCATCATAGCAAATCATTGGTGGGACCCAAATGTTTGAAGCTGTCTAAATCTGACACGTATCGAACCTAATTGACAAAGATACTGTTTTGGAACTGCTTCGCTCTCTCGTGTCGTGTGGATAAGATGTTTGTGAGGATGCCATGATTCGATGGATGCTGCTTATTGTTGCTGACATGTTAACCACCACTTTCTCTATTTCTCCATTCTTTTTTTTTCTCTGTAATTTTTAAATTGTTATTTTTTCCAATTATATTATTTATTCTTCGTTATTGTTGTTGTGGATGAGGTTAATCTAAAGATGATTAATTTATTAATTGTTACCAATAATCTGAAGTCTCTTAAAAGGTAATGCGACTTGTACATTATTTTATGGGTTTGTTCTAAAAACATGACATCCTTATTACTATTTCGCTTTTTATTTTTTTATATTCCACCTTCTTTTTCACGTACTTTTTAAAATTTTATTGTTTTATCGTTACCTAACTTTCTCCAAAGTCAATGTTTTTTTAATTATTATTCTTATAATATTGTTCATGTACTCATGCCGACGAAAAATTGTTATGTTGAATATTACTTATGAGAACGGGTCTAAAGATAATAAAAGTTCAAGAGGAGATTTAATTAAAAATATTTTCGCTATCATTTTTTGTTTGCTTCAAATATACAAATAATATATGGTGTATGATGAGAATGTTTTTTCATTTATTTTTTTGCTATTAAAATTTGATAATAATAACTTTTTGACGTAAAGTTATAGATTTCTTATTTTGGGGGTAATCGATGATTTTTAATTAAAATCAAAATAAATTATCGTTTTTAGTTTAGGAGATATACCCTTTTATTTAGAACAATTCTTGGTTCTTTTATTTATATGTTAGGTTTGAGAATTTAGGTTTCAATATTTTTCAAACAAAAATGTATGTTTCAACAATTAGGATTTACTGTTTATTTTAAGAATTAAGATTTCGTTTTTAGGGTTTAGTATTTAGAATTTAGAGTTTTTTTTGTCAGATCTAATTTATAGTTTTTTTTTTGGATAAAAATCTAATTTATAGTTTAAGATTATGATTTTAAAATATTTTTAAAAATTTAGAATCTAGAGTATTTTTGTGATTTTAATATTAAATTTAAGCTATTTCATAATTCTTTTTTTATGTTCCAATAAGCCAAAAATGACTTCCTATGCAATATGATTGATTTGAACTATTTTCATAATCATGGTCTATGTACTTCTAATTAGTATGTATATTTCTAGATATTTTTTATGTCGGTATAAGCTCCTGCTGAATATAGATGATCAAAAGACAGAGCTCTAGTACATCTCTTGAATATACTATAATTTATTTATCAGCTTAAATCGTAAAGACATACTATATGTTACTAAAACATTGATCGCCTAAATGACTAAATAATTACATTAATCGTGACGGTTTGATAAATAAGAAAAGAACAAAATAAAACTAATCATGTCGTCTGGTTATTTGGAAGATCGCCTAAATCATTACATTAAATATCGGTCCTAGTCAATTGTACTATTTTTGTCGTCTCATTCTTGATTTTAAAATATTAAATGATTGGGTCAATATTTTTGTTTCGTTTTTCAATGTTTATAACACCTAAGTTCAAAATTAGGATTTTAATAATGGTGGTGGTCGTCGTGGAAACGAGTTTGCCACACCTTCTCCTGAGCAGACTGGTCTGGCGGCCAGGGACCAACTCTTCTTCTTCATGAGAAACGAAATTTATTAGTACTAAATTGTTTATTGCTAATATAATATTACTATGCAATCATACATGCATTTCAAATCATTTTTGATCCGTCAAATTTAGTGCTTGCAGTTCTGAAGTCCTCCTTTACCGGAATAATACCTACAGACTACAGTATTTGTACCAAAAAAATAAAATAATAATAATACCTACAGTATCATCCATAAAGTTATACCATATAACACTTTCACTAACTCCAAAATTGACTTCCATACATATAATTAAGAATGATTAGTGTAACGTCCCCCAATATCGATCGGTATTTGGATATCTATATGTTTTGATTTATTAATTAGTGATTCGAGCTTTTAACACTTACTTAATCTTTTTAGAGTGAGTGTAGTCATCGAGTAGTTTACTCACCAAATTAGAAGGGTTTAGATAATTTTAAGTTTGAAGGAAATTGATGTCTGCTCTATACCAACATGACAACGATTCTCTCATTCTAGATCTTTGTATATTTATTGGTCCATTTTTAGTTTTATTATTTTCGTTCTACGATTATATTGCTATTTTAAAAAGTTTAGAAAGTTGTCGACTAGTTTAATTTTGTAGATCATTATGAAAAAAACAAAATCGTTTCGTCCTTATTCATATTATACTACATTTTATTTCTCAATAGATCAATTATCCATATTTTGCAAATTGCTCCTTTGGTATATATTTTTCACATTTTAGCACCCAAAAAAATATCCTAATTATTTTCATATTACACATGTTAAACTATAGATATATTTTCATGAAATTTATTAACAGCTTAAGTTTATTTAGATGATATAAATAACCAATCCAATTTTTAAATTGGATATTCGATGTAAGAAATAAATCTGACCAAAAAATCATTGAGCAAAGTAACGTCAAAAGGTTATGGATTGTAACTTTTCAGTAGCTATAACCATTATTAAGCCTCGGGACCTCGTGTGTGGGCTACTATCATTAGGGGGTAAAACATAATTTGATTGAGCAAATAGTTTTTTTCTTAATAAAATTAAATAGTTTAACGAAACAATATATACGAGAGTGATACTATTAGATTATAGATAGAAAAATAGGGATTAAAAAATAATGATAATTATAATGTGTATAGGATGGATAACCTAATTTTGGTTGGACGAGTATAGCCGACAACGGCATTATTGGGAAGTGCCAAAACATATAACAAAGCTGAGACCAAACCCAATGAAAGGTTACACATCGACTTACTTAGTCAATTACTCCAGAGATTTTATTTTTAGTGTTGACGGTTCATATTTTGCCACATCATTTAGTTTCTACCAACTTTTATCGTTCTTCTCCTTTTTTTTTTTTTTTTTTTTTTTTTTTTTTT